>CAUYPK010013696.1:0-57750 GCA_963574355.1 Loris lydekkerianus | reverse complement strand
TCACTTTACCACCCTTGGTGGAGTGCCGTGAAGTCACAGGACCCACAGCAACCTCCAGCTCTTGGGCTTCTGTGATTCTTCTGCCTCAGCCTCCCGAGCAGCTGGGACTACAGGCGCACGCCACAACGCCCGGCTATTTTTTTTTTTGGTTGCAGTTCGGCCGGGGTTGGGTTTGAACCCGCCACCCTTGGTATATGGGGCGGGCGCCCTACTCACTGAGCCATAGGCACCACCCACCTACCTAATTTTCTAAAAAAAAGTCTCACTTGGTCACCCTCAGTAGAGTGCCATGGCATCTTAGCTCACAGCAACCTCAAAATCTTGGACTCAAGGAGTCCTCTTGCCTCAGCCTCTCAAGTAGCTGGGACTTACAGGCATATGCCACAAAATCCGGCTGTTTTTTAGACACAAGGTCTCGCTCTTGCTCAGGCTGGTCTCGAACTTGTGAGCTTGGGCAATCCACCCACCTCAGCTTCCTAAGTGCTGTGATTACAGGCGTGAACCATGGCGCCCAGCCTGAAAATTTTTGTAGAGACGTGGCCTTGCTAGGTTACCCAGGCATGGTCTTGAACTGCTAACCTCAGGGGATCTTCCCTCCTCATTCTCCCAAAGTGCTGGGATTATGGCAATGAGCCACTGAGCCTGGCTCATACAACATTTTTAAAAATTAAAATTATGGGCTCGGTGCCTGTAGCACAGTGGTTACCATACTGGTCACATTTACCCAGGCTGGCGGGTTCAAACCTAGCCTGGGCCAACTAAACAACGACAACTGCAACAAAAAATAGCCAGGCATTGTGGTGGGCCTGTAGTCCCAGCTACTCGGGAAGCTGAGGCAGTAGGATCACTTGAGCCCGAGAGTTTGAGGTTGCTGTGAGTGATGATGACACCATGGCACTCTATTCAGGGTAACAGAGTGAGACTGTCTAAAAAATAAAATTTGTAATACACAATACATACTGATAACAAAAGGTGGATATAAGTCACATTGAGCACCTCTTGTAATTGCAGAAGTCAAATGTGACTTGAGTATTACAAATTTAATATACTTTTTTCCTTTCTTAAAATGCATATACATTTTTTTGGCACCCTCTGCATAACCAACCAACATAAGCTGTTCATCAGACAAAGCTGAGCTCAGTGCTTAAAGTAAAGGAGAACACTACTTGGCAGTGTTTTAGCAGTATCCCAGAGAGGGGAAGGTAAGATCAGAACTTATCGAGGACTGGAAGTTTGGTTTAAGGCAGGTCTTTCAGTTAAAGGTCTTGATTAATATTAAGTAAGAACCACGGTCCAAAATTGGTGCAAAAACCCAGGTAAGGGAATTGGAAGAATCCCAGTAGACAAATGGTCTGTTGATGTTCAAACCATTTGCCTGGGCGGGTCAGTCCAGAAGAATAAAGAACTGCTAATGAAGGCAGAGTTCAGGCACAGTCATGTTACAGGCAATAAGGTGTGGCTTTGGTTCTTCACCATTCTAGCTGGGTTTGGGGGTAGGTGGTTTTGGCTTTTACTCTCTTCTTCATGAATCTATTCATTCATGTAAGAAATGTTAATGTCCCAGACACTGTGAGGCACCAACACAAATGAGGAATTAGGCAGAATTCCTGCCCTCATGGAGTGGATGTTCTAGTGGCAGACATAGACATTAAAAATCTCTAGGGCTGGGTGTGGTGGCTCACACCTGTAATCCTAGCACTCTGGGAGGCCAAAGCAGGTGGATTGCCTTAGTTCAGGGGTTCGAGACCAGCCTAAGCAAGAGTGAGACCCCATCTCTAAAAATAGCTGGGCATTGTGGCAGTAACCTGTAGTCCTAGCTACTTGGGAGGCTGAGGCAAGAGAATTGCTTGAGCCCAAGAGTTTGAGGTTGCGGTGAGCCATGACAGCACAGTACTCTACTGAGGGTGACCAAGTGAAATTCTGTCTCCAAAAAAAAAAATAAAAAGAAAGTTTCTCCTCTTGTTTCATAAAAAAGATTGACAGTTATTTTGTTCAAACTGGATCCAAACAAGGCCCACTCATTGCAGCTGATAGATAGATATGAATCTTAAGGCCCTTTTATTTATTTTTATTTATTTATTTTTTTGTAGAGACAGAGTCCCACTTTGTAGCTCTGAGTAGAGTGTTGTGGCATCACACAGCTCACAGCAACCTCCAGCTCTTGGGCTTAGGCGATACTCTTACCTCAGCCTCCCGAGTAGCTGGGACTACAGGCACCCGCCACACGCCTGGCTATTTTTTTTGTTGCAGTTTGGCCAGGGTGGGTTTGAACCCGCCACCCTCGGTATATGAGGCCGGCGCCCTACCCATTGAGCCACCAGTGCTGCCCCGTTAAGCCTCTTTTAATATGTGGTTTCCCTATACATCTTTTTTCTTTTTCAAGGCTATGTCATTTTTCTTGAATTTCCCATGATTTTATTATTTCCATGATATCTCTGAGTTGTTCCCTTTTCTGTATTTTTTTGGAACCTGACTGTTAGATTTAGAGGAGGCATTATTAGATTCAGATTTGAGGTTTCAGCAAAAACTATTCCCTATGTTATGGCATATTTTCCATTTTAAAACATCACTCTCATTGGTAGAAAGAGATTAGATATTTGATGAGTGTAAACTGATAAAGACTTGGGCTGGGGTGGTGACCAGGGAGTGAACAGATTCACTATCTAGTTTGAGATTGTGGGACCAGAAAGAGAATGATCCTTTTCTCTTCATCATAAGGGGTCATGGCCAACAGATATCCCTACAACAAAAGAGAAATTAGCAAGATAAAAGAATAACAAGTTTGTCACGTGCACAGGTGTGCTCGAGGGTCATGCAAAATATGAGTGAGTTTCAACACTCACCTGGGTGTTCTGGCTCACACCCGTAATCCCAGCACTTTGGGAGGCCAAGGTGAGAGGATTGTTTAATCCCAGGAGTTTGAAACTAGGTAGGGCAATAAGACTCTTTCTGTACAGACAATTTTCTTAAAAATTAGCCAGGAATGGTGGCACATGCCTGTGGTCCTAGGTACTAGGGAGGCTGAGGCAGGAGGATTGGTTGAGCCCAGGAGTTGGAGGCTGCATTGAGCTCTGATCGTGCCACTGCATTTAGCCTGGAAGAAAACTCATAGGGCTAGATGCTTGACACTTAAATGCCCTCTTCACTGGGGAGAGGGAATTGGGGTAAATGTGGGTAATTCTTCTGAGGGGTAAATGATCATTAGGGAGAATGAATGGACAGAAATTAATTTGCAAATGATTCTTTTTGGAATTTGAGCTTCCAACAGATATTATATCCCTGCCTTCCTCAGTCTTCTTTTTTTCTTTTATACACACACACACACACACACACACACACATATATTTGTTTTTTTTCGGGTTTTTCTTTCTTTTTTTTTTTTTTTTTTTTTGAGACTGGTTTTTGCCCTTTGCTCTTTGCCCAGGCTTGTCTCGAATTTCTGGGTTTAAGCCATCCTCTGGTTTCAGCCTCCTGAGAAACTGGGATTACAGGTCAATGCCAACACCCCTGGCTGAGTCTTCTCTACTGAAATAGATAAGGAGATTTTTAGGGCCAGGGTTGAAGGCAATTGTATTCCTCTTTGGGGTCTGGTTTCTAGGTAGATGAGGAAACTTCAGAGAACATCTTCATCTTGTGCTTTGGGAGGGACAGGATGGAAGGGGAGGTTGTCAGACCTTGAGGCTGCTTTTTTAGTTTAACATGTCAAAGAGATATCTTTTGGGTTTTTGGTTTTTGAGCCCCAGCAAGCTCCAGCTGACACAAACTTGTGATGGATTGGATGAGCAGTGAGAGAATATGGTGCTGCTGGGGCTCAGAAATGAAGGCCTCAGAAGCAAAACTTTTTCTCTGACCTTCTTCTGCCCTACTTGCCTCTCAGTCCCATTCTCCCCTGAAGCAAGCCTTAGAAACTAGAATCCCTCTTCCCTGAGGCAAACTGTAGAAACCCAAACCCTTTTCCCCAAAGCCAGCCATAAAACCTAAAAGTATTCTGTGTAAAAATTGCCTGTAAAGAACTTATCTGGCCTACCTTGTTTGACTGTGGGACGTTTAAGGCTCCCATTCCGGAAAGGGTCCTGGCCCACGCCCAGAAAGAAAGAATGCTGCTCAGACCAAGAGGAATCTAGACAGGCAGGCCTTGCTGGCTTCCTCTGCTCCGTCTATTAGCTTTGAAGCATACCCTTTTATCCCAGTCATATTTCTGCACAGCTGTTCATACTTTGTTGAACCTAAACGTAAAAGTGGAAAATTTCCCCTCTATCTTGGGTCTTCATTCTAAAGGGTGTTGTGTATACACGTTAAATATATTTGAATGTTTTTTCTCCTATTGGTGAATTTTCAGTGAACCTTGACCCCTGCAATGCTAATAGGGATGGTGAGGGGCAGGATTGGAGATGGCATGATTTATTTATTTATTCATTTTTTTAAAAAATTTTATTTTTTTTGCTTTCAATCTCAGCTTGTTTGTTCATTCTTCTTCGTTTGAAGTTTTTGTTTTTTTCTGTTTTTCCTTTGATGATTCTCTTTCCCTTTGCCTCCCAAGTAGCTGGGATTACAGATGCCCGCCACAACGCCCCGCTGTTTTTTTTGTTGTTGGTAGAGACGGGGTTTCACTCTGGCTCACTCCTGCTCATACTGGTCTCCAACCTCCGAGCTCAGGCAATCCACCCGCCTCGGCCTCCCACAGCGCTGGGACTACAGGTGTGAGCCACCCCGCCTGGCCTTATTCATTTATTTTTGAGACAGAGTCTCACTCTGTTGCCCTGGGTAGAGTGCTGTGGCATCATAGCTTGTGGGAACCACAAACTTTTGGGCCCAAGTGATCCTCTTGCCTCAGCCTCTTGAGTAGCTGGGACTACAGGCACCCTCCACGACAAGTTTTTAGAGATGGGGATTTCACTCTTGGTCTCGAACTTCTGAGCTCAAGCAATCCACCTACCTTGGCCTCCCAGAGTGCTAGGATTACAGGTGTGAGCCACCAAGCCTGGCCTAGAGATGGCATTTAAAACCGGAACTCAGAATGCTAGGCAAGGTGGCTCACGCCTGTAATCCTAGCACTCTGCGAGGCCAAAGCAGGTGGATTGCCTGAGTTCATGAGTTCAAGACCAACCTGAGCCAGAGCAAAACCTCATCTCTAAAAATAGTCAGACATTGTAGGGGGCACCTTTAGTCCCAGCTATTTGGGAGGCTGAGGCAAGAGAATTGCTTGAGCCCAAAAGTTTGAGATTGCTGTGAGCTGTGATGCCATGCACTCTACCAGGGATGACAAAGTAAGACTCTGTCTCAAAAAAATAATAATAAAATAAAAGTAAAACCAGAACTCGGTTCTAGTTAAACCTAGACCACATGTGCCTGTTTCTTCTCCCTCTGAGGGCTTTCTTAGATGGACAAAGAACAGGGCAGATGTCAGTGGACCAGGGATCTCCATAGATTCTAGGAGGATGGAAAACAAGGCCTAGTGACAGAATTAACGGGACAGAGGAAGCTGCCATTTCAAGTTCTGGGTGATAAGATTAGAAACACTTCTGCCATTATGACAGGAAAAACAAATGTTAGTAAGTTTGTGGATGAGAAGCAGTGAGGAGGTGATGAGATAGCCTTTGCATATGACTTGGCTTTTCCTGAAGTTATTGGGAACCTTCTTTTCCTTGGTGTCTGGTTTTTTGTTGTCGTTGTTGTTAGTGTTCATTTGTTTTTGTTTTTTGAGATAGAGTCTTGCTTTCTAACCCAGACTAGAG
Source organism: Loris lydekkerianus (assembly GCA_963574355.1). Classification (NCBI taxonomy): domain Eukaryota; kingdom Metazoa; phylum Chordata; class Mammalia; order Primates; family Lorisidae; genus Loris; species Loris lydekkerianus. The sequence goes on along the minus strand of CAUYPK010013696.1, from coordinate 52,015 downwards.
TGCAGTGCCATCATCATAGCTCACTGCATGGGCGGTGCCCGTGGCTCAAAGGAGTAGGGCGCCGGCCTCATATGCGTGAGGTGGCAGGTTCAAACCCAGCCCTGGCCAAAAACTGCAAAAACTAAGAAACAAACATAGCTCACTACAACCGCATCCTGGGCTCAAGAGATCCTCCTGCCTCAGCCTCCCAAGTAGCTGAAACTACAAGTGCACCCACCATGCCTTTTTATTTTTATTTTATTATTATTTTTTTGAGACAGAGCCTCAATAGGTCACCCTCAGTTGAGTGCTGTGGCATCACAGCTCACAGCAACCTCAAACTCTTGGGCTTAAGCGATTCTCTTGCCTCAGCCTCCCAAGTAGCTGGGACTATAGGCACCTGCCACAATGCTTGGCTATTTTTGTTGTTGTTGTTGTTGCAGTTGTCATTGTGGTTTTTAGCTGGCCCGGGCTGAGTTCGAACCCGCCACTCTCAGTGTATGTGGCTGGCGTCCTACCCACTGAGCTACGGGCACCACCTCTAATTAGTTTTGTACTTATTTGGTTTATGCACTGGGAGGTAGTCTTGATATTATCTTCCAATAATTTATTATTTTTTTAAAACCTTATTTGAAATTACCAATAGGTTTTTTTCTTTTAATTCTACTTAATTTAATTCTTTTAATTTCTTTTAATTTCTTTTTTCTTTTAATTCTATTTCTATTTTATCACTAATTCTATTTCTATTTTATCTCATTTTTTCACTCTTGGTAGAGTGCCATGGTGTCACACTCTTGGGGTCAAGTGATTCTCTTGCCTCAGCCTCCCAAGTAGCTGGGATACAAGTGCCCAGCACAGCGCCCAGCTATTTTTAGAGACAGAGTCTTGCACATGGTCAGCCTGAGCAAAAGCGAGGACCCTTCTCTACTAAAAATAGAAAAACTAATCAGGCATTGTGGCCAGCGCCTGTAGTCCCAGCTTCTTGGGAGGCTGAGGCAAGAGAATCGCTTAAGCCCAAGAGTTTGAGGTTGCTGTGAGCTGTAACACCATGGCATTCTACACAGGGCAACAGAGTGAGACTCTGTCTCAAAGTAAATAAATTTGGTGGGTTTTATTTTTATTCTATATAATTTCAAATTTACACAAGAATTGCAAGATTAGGCTGGGTTGGTGAGGTGGCTCACGCCTGTAATCCTAGCACTGTGGGAGGCCACAGTGGGTGGATTGCCTGAGCTCACAAGTTTGAGCCCAGCCTGAGCCAGAGCAAGACCCTGTCTTTAAAATAATAATAAGAATAGCCGGGCATTGTGGTGGGCGCTTGTGGTCCCAGCTACTGGGGAGGCTGAGGCAAGAGAATCACTTGAGCCCAAGAGTTTGAGGTTGCTGTGAGCTATGACACTAAGGCACTCGCTCTACCAAGTGTAACAAAGTGAGACTCTGTTTCAAAACAAACTAACAAACGAACAAAACTGGAAGAATAGAATAAAGGAAACAAACTCAGTTTCTCCCACTCCATTCTCACAGCATACTTCTTACCCCAGATATGTCGGGATTTCTCCCACTAGCAAGGAAGCAATTAGTTCTGTAGCAAATACCAGCTGGGTATCCTGTAATTCATTTCTGACACTGTCTACCTGGAGATGAGCCACCATGCCTGGCTAATTTTTTAATGTTTTTGTGGAGATGGGGTCTCTCTTTGTTGCCCAGGCTAGTCTGAATCTCCTGGCCTCAAGCTATTCTTCCACCATGGCCTCCCAGAGTGCTGGGACTGTAGGTGTGAGCTGCCATGCCTGGCCCTAAGAATTGCAAGAATAGGCTCTGTGCCTGTAGCACGGTGGTTATGGCTCCAGCCACATACACTAAGGTTGGTGGGTTTGAACCCATCCCAGGCCTGCTAAACAACAATGACAAGTACAACAAAGAAATAGTAGCCGGGCGTTGTGGTGGGCACCTGTGGTCCCAGCTACTTGGGAGGCTGAGGCAAGAGAATTGCTTAAGCCCAAGATCTGGAGGTTGCTATGAGCTGTATGCCATGACACTCTACCGAGGGCAACATAATAAAACTCTGTCTTCAAGAGAAAAAAAAAGAATTGCAAGAATAGAACAAATAATTTTCTCATAGAAGGGCTCATAGAAGTAGGGGAAGAATACCTATCAGGTTGTTATTATAGGGGCCAAGGGAAAATTTCCTCTTCGTCCTCTGAAGGTTTGGTGTAAATTGTTGATAGGAAGCAGATTCATTAGAGAAATGGCATACAAATTTATTAATCATAGTTTTATATGACACAGGAGCCTTTAGAATGAAGATCTAGGCCAGCATGGTGGCTCATGCCTGTAATCCCAGTACTTTGGGAGGCAAAGATAAGAGGATTATTGAGGCCAATAATTTGAAACTAACCTGGACAACACAGCAAGACCCCATTTTAAAAAAAAATGAAAAAAAATAGCTGGACACGGTGAATATGTCCACAGTCCCAGCTACTTGGATAGCTTAAGGTGAGATAATCACGTGAGTCCAGGAGTTCAAGGTTAGCATGAGCTGTGATTATACCACTTCCCTCTGTCTCTCTAAAAAAGAAAAAAATAAATGAATGAAGAAGACTCAAAGATATAGGAAATTTGTCCATTTTTATGCTTAGGTTCAATGAGGTATGGACAGCTGTGTAGAAATATGATTAGACAAACTATGATCATTTTTCTCTTTTTTCCTTCTCTGCATTGCTTTGGAGAAAAGGGTATGATCTAATGCTAACAGACAGAGAAAGGAAACCCAACACGGCCTGTCCTCCAGATTCTTTGTGGCCTCTCTGAACATATGTTATTTCCTTCTGGGTGTGAGGCAGGACTGTCTCTGAAGTGAGGGTCATATGCCTTACAGTCAAACAAAGTAGATCAGATAATTTCTTTAAGGCCAATTAAAACTTCTGAAACATTACACAGAAAGGTGGCGAGAAAGTTAGAGTAATATTTTTGGGTTTTATGGTTGGCTTTGGAGAAAAGGGGTTTGGTTTCTATGATTGGCCTCGGGGACGAGGGAGTCTGTGGCTAGCCTAGGGAGAGAATAGGACTGAGAGACAGGAGGGCAAAGAAAATATTTTTGCTTCTGAGGCCTGATAAGCATGTTAATTAAATCACTGGTCATTGGTGATCAATTTAACTTCCAATCTTTCTCTTCTCCCTGGAGGTTAGGGAGTGGAATGAAAGTCCCAACCTTCTTGATCTTTCTGGTGACCATCTGAAGCTACCTAGGGACAGCCAGCCACTAGTCATGTGTAATCACAGCACTTTGGGAGCCCAAGGTAGGAGGATAGCTTGAGGCCAGGATCTCAAGACCAATATCAAAAGACAGCATCAAAAGACATTTATCACTTTGAAGATTGCATGAATGCAACATCACAGGCCGTATTTGCTAGGTTTCTCTGCTATGAAGTGGTGAAGTGGACCATTTCCTCTTTATATTGAATTAAGTGTCTGTGGGGAGATGTTAATACATTAAGACCATGAAATGTCCTATTGTCAGCACACTTTTACCCAATACTTTTAGCATCCACCAATGATTTTTCTCTGGTGACTGCAAAACTTTTTTTTTTGAGACAGAGTCTCACTTTGTCACCCTTGGTAGAGTGCTATGGCATCACAGCTCACAGCAGCCTCTAGCTCTTGGGCTTAGGTGATTCTCTTGCCTCAGCTTCCCGAGTAGCTGGGACTACAGGTGCCCGCCACAACGCCTGGCTACTTTTTGGTTACAGCCATCATTGTTGTTTGGTGGGCCTGGGCTGGATTTGAACCCACCAGGTCAGATGTATGTGGCTGGCACCTAAGCCACTTGAGCCACAGGCTCTGAGCCCGGCAAATTGCTTTTAAAAAGACTTCAAAGTTTCAGCTTTTTGTTAGACTGGATGGTCTAACAAATAGGGACCATTTTTTTTTTTCTTGGTGTTTTTTTGCTTCTCTGTCATGCCAGCGATGACTCAGGGGCTATCTCATTCCTAACAGAAACAGCTCTGCTCCCTGGCCACAGCAATGTAGGACCTTTGCCTTTAAGGGAACGGCAGGCAGCTGAGCCTTGGCTGGTTGCTCTCTGTGCTGTGCAAATCAGACCTGTTCTTGGCTCGTTGTCTAGAGATGCCCATTGCTCAATGATGTCTTCAAAAGAGGATAACAAAGCCAATTGTGCAAGATCCTAGGTTATATTAAATGTCTAGGCTAATGCTGTGTCATCTGGTTTCTGCGGGGATCTTAGGATTATTTACGTAATAACCATTTATCTTTGTTTATGTTGCTCCTCTTGTTTGTCCTATGAAGAAGTAGTTGAGGGTGAAGGCTGTCACCTTCAGAGTTCGTTTGTCATTGAATAATTATTCCTGAATCCCTAATTCTCTAACATTTGAAAGGTAATTTAACATAGGAAAAATTGTTATGGGTAAATTAGAGACTATCTAGGGAGGCATTACCAAAAGGGGGGGAGGACTTCTACACTGTGTCTGCTACATAGATAACTTTTCTAGTGGATTAATATTGTATGTTATTTTGTTAAACATACCAGGTCTCCCTAATAGGGTAGTGGGACCCAGCCTTCTGAGCAGCTTACTGGACTCTACTTCTTGGCAGGTGGGCGCTCAGTATGTGGTTTTCCATAAAGATTTAGAAAACAGTCACTTTTTTCATTTCTTCTTTGAGGGCTCATCCCAAGGAACAGGCTCTGTTTTCTGCGCAGTTGTGTGTTTTCCTGTCTGGTCATGGGGGCCAGTGGCCAGTGTTCCTGGGGAAACTTTCTGTTCCCAGTGTACTATCTCCTATTCTCTCCTGGAGGAGCCTCTTCCCACATGGAAAGAGGTCAGCCAGAGGAAAAGACGACTTGATTAGAATCCTTCTCATCACCCCAAAGGTGAATCTTTCTTGAGCCTCCTGCTCCCATCAGAGTTTCAGAGTGACCAATGCCTTCTCCCACAAGTGGGCTCCAGAACATCCCTAATCCCACAATTCTCCACAGTTGGGCTTCTTATGGAATGTTCCCTGAGGAGGATACACACATATACATACAGATGGACACATAAGGGCTGGTTCCTTGCTTTATTTCCTGATAGTAAATCTTGGGTATCTTTTTTTTTTTTTTGTAGAGACAGAGTCTCACTTTATCACCCTTGGTAGAGCCATAGCGTCACACAGCTCACAGCAACCTCCTATTCCTGGGCTTAGGCGATTCTCTTGCCTCAGCCTCCCAAGTAGCTAGGACAGGTGCCTACCACAATGCCCGGCTATTTTTTTGTTGCAACTTGGCCAGGTCCAGGTTTGAACCTGCTACCCTTGGTATATGGGGCCAGCAGCCTACCCAGTGAGCCACAGGTGCCACCCAATCTTTGGGATCTTGCCATATGAGACAGCTACCTAGGGACAGCCAGCCACTAGTCACGTGTAACCACAGCACTTTGGGAGCCCAAGGTAGGAGGATAGCTTGAGGCCAGGATCTCAAGACCAGTATTACCCCATGTGATCTGTCTGTTGTGTTTCATTGCATTGTTATTACATAAATTATTTAGTTAATCTTTTCTCTCTCTTTTTCTTTTTCAGTTTCTGGCCAGGGCTGGGCTTGAACCCTCCCCCTCCGGCATATGGGGCCAGCGCCCTACTCCTTTGAGGCACAGGCGCTGCCCTCTCTCTTCTTTTTTTTTTTGGGGGGGGGGACAAGGTCTCACTCTGTTGACTGGGCTAGAGTACAGTGGTGGTGTCTTAGCTCACAGTAGCTCAAACTCCTGTACTTAAGAGATGCTCCTGCTTCAGCTTCCTGAGTAGCTGGGACTATACAGGTGCCCTCAACTACCACATCAGGCTAATTTTTCTATTTTTAGTAGAAATGGGGTTTCATTCTTGCTCAGGCTGGTATTAAACTCCTGGGTTCAAGGGATCCTTCCACCTCAGCCTCCCAATATTCTGCGATTACGGCATGAGCCAATGCACCCAGCCTTTCCTTTTTTAAATTTTTTCTTTTTTTTGCAGTTTCTGGCCAGGGCTGGATTTGAACCCACCACCTCTGGCATATGGGGCCGGCGCCCTACTCATTTGAGCCACAGGCGCCACCCATAATTTTTTTTTTTTTATAGAGACAGAGTCCCACTTTACCGCCCTCGGTGGAGTGCCGTGACGTCACAGGACTCACAGCAACCTCCAGCTCTTAGGCTTCTGTGATTCTCCTGCCTCAGCCTCCCGAGCAGCTGGGACTACAGGCTCCCACCACAACGCCCAGCTATTTTTTGGTTGCAATTCGGCCGGGGCTGGGTTTGAACCCGCCACCCTCTGTATATGGGGCCGGTGCCCTACTCACTGAGCCACAGGCGCCACCTAATTTTTTCTTTTTTGAGATAGAATCTCACTCTGTCACCCTGGGTGGGATGCTGTGGTGTCATCATAGCTCATAGCAACTTCAAACTCTTGGGCTTAAGTGTCCTCTTGCCTCAACCTCCTGAGTAGCTGGAACTATAAACATAAGCCACCACCCTCAGCTAATTTTCTCTGTCTTTATTTATTTCTTTTTTTGAGAGAGAATCTCAGGTTGTCACCCTTGGTAGAGTGCTGTGGCGTCATAGCGCACAGTAACCTCAAACTCTTGGGCTTAAGTGATTCTCTTGCCTCAGCCTCCCAAGTAGCTGGGACTATAGGAGGTTGAGGCAAGAGGACACTTAAGCCCAGGTGGGAGGAGAACAATTCGGCCCCTAGGCTGAGGTTTGAGAGGCTGACCTGAAGACCTTCAATACACATTACTTGGCAAATTAATCTTTCCGTACATGTTAAACTTTGTATTTGGCACTAAATGCAGAACTCTTTTATAAAATTGATATACTGCCAGATGTCATTAAGATATTTTGATTTAAGCACTCAGTTTTAGATGTTGAAATTTGTATATAGAAATGTAACTAATAGAACTCCAACTGATTAGATTCTAGTCACTAGGCAGTGCCTGTGGCTCAGCGAGTAGGGCGCTAGCCCTATATACCGAGGTGGTGGGTTTGACCTCGGCCCTGACAAAACTGCAATAAAAAAAACATAGCCAGGTGTTGTGGTGGGTGCCTGTAGTCCCAGCTATCCGGGAAGCTGAGGCAAGAGAATCGCCTAAGCCCAAGAGCTGGAGGTTGCTGTGAGTTGTGATGCCAGGGCACTTTACTGAGGACAACATAGTGAGACTCTGTCTAGAAAAAAAGAAGAAAGAAGAAATACAAAGATAAACAAAATGGTTTTATTAGGGCAGGTATAGGCTGACATCATCATGGGCCAAATCAAACCCACCAAATATTTTTGTAAATAAAGTTTGATTGGAACAAACCATGCTTGTTCCTTGAGGTGTTATCTATGGCTTTTTTTGGTATTACAATGGCTGAGCTGAGTACAGTTATATGCCGCACGATGACGTTTCAGTCATAGACAGTGGTGGTCCTGAGGGAAGATGTATTAATACTGACCTTTTACTGTACCTTTTCTGCGTTTAGATAAACACTTGTGCCACTGTGTTACAGTTGCCTGCAGTACTCCAGACAGGAACCTCATCTACAGGTGTGTCTCCTGGCAGCAAGAAGCTGCAACTTGTAGTCTAGGTGTGTAGGCAGCTACACTATCTAGGTTTGTGTAAAGGCCCTCTGTCATGTTCACACAGTGACAAAATTGCCCAACGCCTGTTTCTCAGACTGTATTTCTATCATTGAGCGATACGTGACTGGTTATAACAGAGATCATATAGCCCTCAAGGCTGAAAATATGTACTGTGTACCCCTTTATAAGTGGGTTGCATAGAGATTGGAGTGGGAACAGCACTTTACCACATAGCTTTCATATATATATATATATATATTTTTTTTTTTTTTTTTTGAGACAGAGTCTCACTATGTCGCCCTCATTAGAGCGCTGTGCTGTCACAGCTCACAACAACCTCCAGCTCTTGAGCTTAGGCGATTCTCTTGCCTCAGCCTCCCATGTAGTACAGGCACCCACTATGATGCCCGGCTATTTTTTTCTTTTTTAGTGACAGTGTCTCACTTTTTCACTCTTGGTAGAGTGCTATAGCATCACAGCTCACAGCAATCTCCAGCTCTTGGGTTTAGGCAATTCTCTTGCCTCAGCCTCCCGAGTAGCTAGGACTATAGGCACCCACTACAACGCCCGACTATTTTTTTGTTGCAGTTTGGCCAGGGCTGGGTTCGAACCTACCACTCTCGTTATATGGGGCTATCATCCTACTCACTGAGCCACAGGCGCCACCCTGTTTTTTAGTTGTTGATGTTACAGTTGTCATTGTTGTTTAGCTGGCCCTGGCTGGGTTTGAACCCACCAACCTGGGTGTTTGTGGCTGGCATCCTACCCACTGAGTTACAGGCACCACCTGTTGTTTAATTTTCTAAAAATATGTGCATGCCTAACCTATAGAATGTTTTTTTACATTTTAAAACACTACCTGCTGGAACTAAACTTCAAGATGTTCCTGGCTTCATATATCTGTTAATGTCTGTCTTGTGGTCTGGTTGATTTATCAGAAATCCTCAAAAAATTCATCTCAGCTATTTGGTTACAGGAGCCACTGATGTTGCCAAAACCTGGGATCTATTACCTCCCCTGGGAGGTCAGTGCTGACCACATTCCTGATGGGAGCACACTAAGGACATTTGGCAGGTGAGAATGGCTGTCTTTTTTGAGTCGTGGGATGATCTTTAAATATCATTCCCAGTGGCGCCTATAGCTCAAGTGGCTAAGGCACCAGCCACATACACTAGAGCTGGCAGGTTCGAATCCAGCCTGAGCCTGCCAAACAATGACGACTACAACCAAAAAATAACCGGGCAATGTGGCAGGCGCCTGTAGTCCCAGCTATGTGGGAGGCTGAGGCAAGAGAATCACTTAAGCCCAGGAGATGGAGGTTGCTGTGAGCTGTGATGCCACAGCACTCTATCCAGGGTGATAGCTTGAGGCTGTGTCTCAAAAATAAATAAATAAATATCATTCCCAACCAAAAAAAAAAAAAAAAAAAAAAAATTAAACTAGTTATATCACTTTGAGTAATTGTTAGAAAATACTTAAAAATTGTCTATTCATTGGAGAAAATGTTGACAATCCACAAAGTTTAAAGAAAGAAAGCAAAAAACACCTGTAATCCCATTGCCCAGATAAGGACTGCTAACCTTTGGTGATTTATACACTTATCCACATTTGCATATATGTGAGTGATGTATGTGAGTGAGTGTGTATACACCCAACATATCCTTACTTTGCTGTGTATAACATACACTCTCTTGTCCCCATTTTTCTTTTTTCTTTTTTTTTTTTGAGACGGAGTCTCACTCTGTTGCCCTGGTAGAGTGCCAAGGCATCATAGCTCATAGAGACCTCAAACTCCTGGGTTTGAGGAGTTTCTGCTTCATCCTCCTGAGTAGCTGGGACTATAGGCACCTCCCACAATATTTGGCTAGTTTTTCTACTGTTAGTAGAGACAGGGGTCTCGCTCTTGTTCAGGCTGGTCTCGAACTCCTGAGCTCAAGCAATCCGTCCACCTCAGACTCCCAGAGTGCTAGGATTATAGGTGTGAGCCACCGCACCTAGCCTTCTATGGATATTCAAGAAAGACATCAGGAGGGCTTGGCACCCGTGGCGCGGTGGTTACGGTACCATCCACTTACACCGAAGTTGGTGAGTTCGAATCCAGCCCGGGCCTGCCAGACTACAATGACAATGTTTGGGCGGCGCCTGTGGCTCAATGAGTAGGGCGCTAGCCCCATATACCAAGGGTGACGGGGTTCAAACCTGGCCCTGCCCAAACTGCAACAAAAAATAGCCAGGCATTATAGCAGCTACTCAGGAGGCTGAGCCAAGAGAATTACCTAAGCCCAAGAGCTAGAGGTTATTGTGAGCTGTGACACCACGGCACTCTACCGAGGGCGACAAAGTGAGACTCTGTCTCTAAAAAAAAAGAAAGAGGGACATCAGGGTAATTTGATAGAGAAAGGATAGCCATTTCAACAAATGGTGCTGGAGCTATGTGATATTCTTATGGGGGCAAAAACATCTTTATCTCTACCTCAAAAGGAATAACAATAGCACTGTGTCACAGACTTACAAGCTAAAGCAGCAAAATGTCTAGAAATAAAGAGAATATCTTCACATCTTTCAGGTAGTCAATGATTTCTTAGATAAGACACAGAAAGCAAAATTCATATAAGGAAAAAAATTAGATATCAACAAAATTAAAAGCTCTGCTTATCAAAAGGCATCATTATGAAAATTTAAAGCAAGGGGAAGAAAATTAAAAGGAAATTCAATCTACAGTGTACACTGAAATTTTTTTTCTGATTTGTTGTTGCCATTTTCATTTCTCTGATGATATTGAAGCTGGATGTGGGCTTATTGTCCTCCCCAAACCTTTCAAGCTTTGTGGTGGTCTCTTTGTGGATGATCATTATTACACTTCCTCTGCCTTCCAGGTTGTGTCTCTATGATGTGACCCAGTCCAGAGTGAAGCTGATGGCCCAGCACGGATCTGATCAGCACCAGCTTCTGGTCTGTACCAAGCTGGTGGAGCCGTTCCAAGTGCAGGTGGGCTCGCTGTACATTGTCCTGGGGGACCTCGAGCACCAGGAGGGTAAGCTGTGGCCTCACACCCCCTTTTTGTTCTGGGTTATCTCATAGGGCTTAACATTTTCTTCTAAGTTAGCCCACCAATTCAAGGAATCTTAGGAAACAGACATGATTCAAAACAGACAGAGGCAATGAAGAGATGGTCCCCACGGGGAAGAGAGAAATCACTCAGTACTTGAGGCCTACAATGTGCCAGCCCTGGTGTGAGGAGGGCTGCTTGGATCTTTTTGGATTGGCTCATCAGTCTTTATTTTATTTTATTTTTTTTAGACAGAGTCTCAAATTGTCACCCTAAGTAGAGTGCTATAGCGTCACAAATCACAGCAACCTCAAACTCTTGGGCTTAAGCGATTCTCTTGCCTTAGCTTCCCAAGTAGTTAGGACTACAGGCGTCTGCCACAACACCCAGCTATTTTTTGGTTATAGTTGTCATTGTTGTTTGGCAGGCCCAGGCTGGATTCCAATCCGCCAGCTCTGGTGTATGTGGCTGGCGCCCTAGCTGCTGAGCTACAGGTGCTGAGCCAGCTCATCAGTCTTTAAGTCTTTTTCTTTTTGAGACAGTCTCACTTTGTCACCCTTGGTAGGGTGCTCTGGCGTCACAGCTCACAGCAACCTCAGACTCTTGGGCTTAAGTGATTCTTTTGCCTCCTCCTCCCGAGTAGCTGGGACTACAGGTGCCTGCCACAACATCCAGCTGTTTTTTAGAGATAGGGTCTTGCTCTTGCTCAGGCTGGTCTTGAATACCTGAGCTCCAGTGATCTACCCGCTTCAGCCTCCCAAGTGCTAGGATTATAGGTGTGAGCCACTGCACCTGGCCTGATCTGAGTCTTATTTTTGCTATTTCATAGATAAGAAAACCAAGGCTCGGAGAGGAGGAGGAGGCCGCAATAATAGGCCAGGAAGTCAGGGTGAGAGAACTAGAATGCAAGGGAAGGCATAAAAGCAGCCTAGAAGAATCTCTCTGGCATCCAGAGTAGAAGGCATTCTTCACCTCCATCTCTGACTGTCCCAAAGGCTGGGCTGCAGGTCAGAGAGATGCCACAGAGCCAGCGCCTTTCTCTGCTCCTGGGAGCTTGTCACCGACATCCCGTGTTTGAGTGTGTCACTCTTTTCTCTCCTGTCTTCTTTAAGCTTTGTGCCGTGGTGTCATCATAGCTCAACCTCAAACTCCTGGGCTTGGGTAATCCTCTTGCCTCAGCCTTCAGAGTAGCTGGGACTATAGGTGCCCTCCATGACACCTGGCAAGTTCTTTTTTCTATTTTTAGTAGAGGCTGGTTTCGAATTCCTGAGCTCAAGGGATCCACCCGCTTCGCCTGGGCCTCCCAGAGTGCTAGGATTATAGGCATGAGCCACCGGTGCCTGGTCTCATTGTAGAGAATTTAAAGAGTGTAAAGAACCAGAAAAAGTCACCCACAATTCTCCCCAGAGGCAACCACGGTGACTAATTCAGCACATTGCCTTGCAGTTCTTTTTCCTTTTTCTTCTTTTTTTTTTTTTTCTTTTTGAGACAGGACAGACTAGGCACTGGTGTCAGTGCATAGCTTCCCAAGCAAAGTACTTCAAAGGTGACTATTGTGACATTCAAGTGAGGTATGTAGCACTTTTTCTAGGGTGAGTTTGAGAACTTAATTGTCAGACCTCATGTTTTTTTTTTTTTTTTTTTTTTGTAGAGACGGAGTCTTATTTTATCGCCCTCGGTAGAGTGCTGTGGCGTCACAGCTCACAGCAACCTCCAACTCCTGGGCTTAGGTGATTCTCTTGCCTCAGCCTCCCGAGTAGCTGAGAATACAGGAGCCCACCACAATGCCTGGCTACTTTTTTGTTGCAGTTTGGCTGGGGCTGGGTTTGAACTCAACACCCTCGGTATATGGGGCCAGCCACTGAGCCACAGGCGCTGCCCTTCCCCATGTTTTTTAATTTTTTTTTTTTTTTTTTGAGACAGAGTCTCACTATGTTGCCCTTGGTGGAGTGCTGTGGCGTCACAGCTCACAGCAACCTCAAGCGATTCTCTTGCCTCAGCTTCCCAGTAGCTGGGACTGCAGGCACTTCCCACAACACCAGGCTATTTTTTGTAGAGGTTGTCATCATTGTTGTTTACCTGGCCTGGGCCAAGTTCGTACCCGCCAGCCTCAGTGTATGTGGCTGACACCATAACCACTGTGCTATAGGCACCAAGCCAAAATATTTTGTATTAATTTAATGGCTATGTACTATTTTTTCTATGTAATATTTCATAGGTTAGATATGCCTCCTTAATTTACTCAACCACTGAGCATTTGTAGTGTTTCCATTTTTTACTCTTATAAATACATTGTACATTTATTGCTTAAAGGAACTATGGTATAGTCAGTCAATAGAGTATTATGAAGCCATTAATAACAGTGTTGTGAATCTATATCTATTGACATGAAAATATACCTACAAGCCAGGTACTATGGAGGGCATCTATAGTCCCAGCTATTGGGAAGGCTAAGGCCAGGAGGGTTGCTTGAGCCCAGGAGTTCAAGGCCAGCTTGGACAGCATAGTGAAACTCTGTCTCTAAAGATCAAAATTAAATTTAAAAAATAATAAATGGTATTTAAAGTATATCAATATTACTAAGAAAAGCAATTTATAAAACAGTATGTATCATATGATCCCATTTTCTGTCTTTTTTTTTGGAAAAAAAAAAGCGTTGCTCTGTCATCCAAGTTTGAGTGCAGTGGTGCAATCATAGCTCACTGCAACCTTGAACTCCTGGGCTCCCAGAGTACTGAGAGGACAAGCATGTGCCACCCACACCTGGCTCCATTTTTCCTTTCTTTCTTCCTTTCTTTCTTTCTTTCTTTTTCTCTCTCTCTCTTTTTTCTTTTCTTTCTTTCTTTCTTTCTTTCTTTCTTTCTTTCTTTCTTTCTTTCTTTCTTTCTTTCTTTCTTTCTTTCTTTCTTTCGAGACGGAGTCTCACTCAGTCACTCTAGAGTTCAGTGCCATGGTGTCATAGCTCACAGCAACCTCAAATTCTTATCTCAGCCTCCCAAGTAGCTGGGACTACAGGTTCCTGCCACAAAACCCAGCAATTTTTTCTATTTTTAGTAGAGATGGCAAAGAGCTTCACTTTGCTCAGGCTGGTTTTGAACTCCTGAGCTCAGGCTATCCACCTGCCTTGACCTCCCAGAGTGCTAGGATTATAGGTGTGAACCAACATACTTGGCCACCCAATTTTCTTTAATATTTATTTTTATATACATATAAAAGTTTGAATGATTATTTACCAAAATGTTAATAATAGTTACTTCTGGATGGTAGAAGTATGAGGTTCTTTATACTTTTCTTAGCATGTCACAATGAGAATATATTGCTTTTATAGCCAGAGGGGGAAAATAGTGAAAAAAAAAAAATACTGCCACAGTTAAAATCTTCATACACTTATTTTCATCTATTCTGTGGTTATTTCTTTTTTTTTAGAGACAGTCTCACTTTATTGCCCTTGGTAGAGTGCCGTAGCATCACAGCTCACAGAAACCTGCAACTCCTGGGCTTAGGTGATTCTCTTGCCTCAGCCTCCTGAGTAGCTGGGACTACAGGTGCCTGCCACAATGTCCGGCTATTTTTTGTTGCAGTTTGGCTGGGACTGGGTTTGAACTCGCCACTCTCGTCATATGGGGCCGGTGCCCTACTCACTGAGCCACACATACTGCCCTCTGTGGTTACTTCTTAAGTATAGTTTCCTACAGTAGAATAACAAGATTAAAGGATGAAACATTTATGTTTCTTGATTTGCACTATCAACTAACTTATTTTTTTTTTTGAGACAGAGTCTCACTTTGTCGCCCTGGGTAGAGTGCTATGTCGTCACAGCTCACAGCAACCTCAAATTCTTGGGCTTAAGTGATTCTCTTGCCTCAGCCTCTCAAGTAGCTGGGACTACAGGCGCCTGCCACAATGTCCGGCTATTTTTTTGTTGCAGTTGTTTAGCTGGCTCGGGCCGGGTTCGAACTCGCCACCCTTGGTGTATGTGGCTGGAGCTGTAACCACTGTGCTACGGGCACCGAGCCTATCAACTTACTTTCTAAATGCCACAGTGGTTTTTAACTCTGGATGAAATGCACCAGGAAAAAAAAGTAATCGAATCGTGTTTACTTTAATCATATGTAATGTAATAAAAGTTAATCTTTATTCAGGCTTACGCCTTTGAGCTCACGGAGTCCTTGCCCTTGTGATTGATTTGGCAGAGGTTTGAGGGAGGTGGTGGCATGGGTACAAAGGGCCATTGCATAAATAATCCCCATGCTGACTGCAGCACCAATCCCAGATGCTTTCCCTGGCACTGTACCCCTTCATGGAGTCTGGGAGCTCTCAGGCCCCACTACCCAGCATCTGCAACTTTCAGGCCCAGTTGTAGGTATAAAGAGAGGTTAAAACTAAGATGGGCCAGCAGAGCCTGCAGGGGGCATTTGGAATTATTGCTGGCAAGAAAAATGGAATAAGCTTTATAAATTCTGCCCATATTTTTTAAAAGTTTTTTTTTTTTTGTTATTGTTTGTTTGTTTGAGACAGAGTCTGAAGCTGTTGCTCTTTGTAGAGTACTGTGGCATCACAACTCACAGCAACCTCCAACTCTTGGGCTTAATTGATTCTCTTGCCTCAGCCTCCCAAGTAGCTGGGACTATAGGCGCCCGCCACAACGCCTGACTATTTTGTTGTTGTTGCCATCGTCGTTGTTGTTGCAGTTGTCATTGTTGTTTTAGCTGGCCGGGTGGGGTTTGAACCCGTCAGCCTTGGTATATGTGGCTGGCGCCCTACCCACTGAGCTATGGGCACCACCCTTTAAAAGTATTTTTGGTGTGCTCTCACCTAACATGCACAGCGTAGGGAGTATATGGCACACCCCCTGGTGAAGGGCACAACTGCAACAGGGACTTTACCTAAAAAACACAAACAATGTAAACTAATCATTTGTAACCTCATATTAATCTGAAATAAAAAAATAAAATGGCCAGGTGCGGTGGCTCATGCCTATAATCTTAGCATTCTGAGAGGCTGAGGCAGGGAGATCACTTGAGCTCAGGAGTTGGAGACCAACTTGAGCAAGAGCAAGACCCTGTCTCTACTAAAAATAGAAAAAAACTAGCTGGGTGTTGTAGCAGGCACCTGTAATCCCAGCTCCTCGGGAGGTTGAGGAAGAAGATTGCCTGAGCCCAAGAAGTTTGAGGTTGCTGTGAGTTACAAAGATGCCATGGCACTCTACCCAGGGTGACAGAGTGAGACTCTTTCTCTTAAAAAAAAAAAAAAAAAATTACTATTTTGTCTCAGATATACACAAACCTGCAATGATAGGGTGGGTGTCCATTTGCTCATCGTGGGGATTTTAGTAGTGATCCACATTTGACTGATTGGTTCAGTTATTTATTTTGCTGAACTTTAAAGCAAATCTAAGACATCATTTCCCTTTACCCATAAATACCTCGGTATGGGGTATTTTATAAGGCAAGCATGGAGCAGAGTTTATTGAGGAAGAGAAAGGTAGGTTTAAAATTTTTTATTTTTAATTTCAACTTGCTTGTACATTTCTTCTTTTGTTTGAAGTACCCTTTTTTGTTGTTCATTTTCTTCTTCCTCTGGCGATACTCGGCTGTTTTTGATGTTAGTAGAGACGGGGTCTTACTCTGGCTCACTGCTGGTTATACTGGTCTCGAAGAACCTCTGAGCTCAGGCAATCCACCCACCTCAGCCTCCCACAGTGCTGGGACTACAGGCGTGAGCCACCACGCCCGGCCGAGAAAGGTAGGTTTAAAGAGTAAGAACACGATATAGGCTTACAGAGCAAGATATGTTCACCATAGACAGTGAACAGGCCTCCATTGTCAGCGTAAGTAGGCAGAGGCCCCTCTCTGTGTGTGTCCAGCACGAGGCCCCTCTCTGTGTGTGTCCAGCAGCGCCTCGGTGCCCTTACCCGGTGCTTATCTCTAATACTGGGCCCAACGCAATTCATAGCTCTTCCTTCGTATAATCTGCTCCCTTCTCCGTGTGCAGTCTCTCTCAGCTGCTTAAGGACGCAGATCTTTGTACTGCATTTGGATTACACGTCTCTGTTGATTCACAGTTCTTCCCTCCTCCTTTTCGTTTTAATGCCATGTATGTGTCAGAGAACTTGGGTCTTTTGTCCTGGAGAATGTACTGGAATCTGAAATTGGCTGTTCGCGTTCTCCTGGTTGCCGTGCACCTGCTCCCCTTCACCTTGGATTTATGCTGTCTTTGCAGCATGGGCATATTTCAGGGAAACCAAATGGTTGTGGGGAGACAGTTCTTTAGAGAAGAATCACTGTCAATAAAAGCAGGAGAAAAGCTTGAATTTGAAAGTCACTACTTTAGGGTGGCGCCTGTGGCTCAGTCAGTAAGGCACCAGTCCCATACACCGAGGGTGGCAGGTTCAAACCCGGCCCCAGCCGAACTGCAACAAAAAGAAATAGCTGGGTGTTGTGGTGGGCGCCTGTAGTCCCAGCTACTCCAGAGGCTGTGGCAAGAGAATCGCGTAAGCCCAGGAGCTGGAGGTTGCTGTGAGCTGTGTGATGCTACGGCACTCTACCAAGGGGCCATAAAGTGAGACTCTGTCTCTACAAAAAAAAAAAAAGAAGTCATCACTTTAAAAACCCCAAGGACATAATAAGTCCAGGCAATGGTCTTCCCTGGCTGCTGAAATCTTTAGGGAAAATTCTGATGGGAGTGTTGTGGTGGAGGGTACAGCCAGCGGCTCTGGGTCTGCGCAATCAATGAAAACGTCATAAAAATCAGAAGAACAAACACCATGTGCTTTTGATGTAGCCCATGAGGAAGACACAAACAGTACTACCTCTGAGTATTCTTTAAAAAAAAAAAAAAAAAAAAAAAAAAAAATATATATATATATATATATATATATATATAAATCTCATTGAACCCAAACCTAATCAAGCATTATCCGAAGCTACTCTTCTAGGTGCTGGTTACTTTACCTCTTCTCATTATTTATATCACAACCTGTTTTTTGTCTTCAGTTTTTCCTTAAAATATTTTTTCTCTTGATTTTCGAAGTACAGGGTGGACATAAAGTTCCGGTGCAATTTGAAATAATTTAACCTAGTAAATTGCACTGGAACTTTATGTCCACCTTGTAGAATTCTATATGTTCATGGCTCGCAGCTGGCAGGGAAATCCAAGGCCACAGCAGGCAGTGTGTAGGTGGAGTGTGGCACTTGTGGGCTTCCTTGACCTTTGGCCTGGGGAGCGGGCACCATGTGGCTGCTTTAAACCTCCCTGTACCGGGCCCAAAGTCTCGTAGGGACAGGGGCACAAAGGTCGATCAGACATAGACTCTGCTCTGTGGCCAGGATGACAGCTCTGAGGGCAGGCAAGAAGCTACCTTTCTGAAATGCTTGCATATAGAGGTAGCTGAGATGACCAGAAAGGTGAAGAAATACCAGCTGTGGGTATTCCTGGGATGTGACACACCCACAACTCCTGGGATGTGTCACCTTCCACTGGCACCATCCAAGGGCCAGAGCACTCCCTGTCCACTATCTGGGGACTGAGTTGTTGGGCCCAGCCCCGCCCCAGCTCGGCCCCAGCTTTGCCGCAGAGGCTCCCACATCGTGCCTGGCAATCCCACCACCTTCAGGTTGTCTCCCACCTGACCTGACTCCCTGCCTTCTGAAACCTTCCCATGTGTCCTGTACCTCACTTGCACCCTGGCTTGTCCCCAGGCCAGCAGTTCCTCCTGTGAGGAGCCTGCTCAGGGTCCCAAGCCACATGCCCTGCCGAGCCCAGAGGCGGGGCTTAGGTTTGTCATTGCACTTATCTCATCTCCCTGCAGCCTCCCAGTTCTGCCACACACCACCTCTGCCTCACTTCTGCCTCCCATACCCACCGCCACACCTTGGACTTGTCTCCCCTGGATCGCCCTGCCTCTGTGGCCCCAACCCACACCATCCACTCGCTCTCTCTGCCCGTCCTCTGCTGTGTCCTCCTTCACCCAACCAGGACCCATGGATTCAGGACTCCTGGGCTTTCTCCCTCTTTCTCTTCCTGGCCTCTCAGGGTCTCTCTGCCATTTCAGCCACTTTCCTGGCAGAAGATCCCCCTTGCCTCCCAGCACTCCTGCCTAAAGTAACTGGAGCCTCCAACCTTTCAGCCTGCCAACTGTTGTATGCAGAAAGGCCACAAAGGTCCGTGGAGTCAGGGCCTCACTTCTCTGTGCAACACTGCCTAGAAATCCTTCCATGTATCCTGGTCGGTCCTGCCCAGGCCTGACCACAGCTAGTTGAGGCATTTGCCTCCCACTTCCTTACCTCACCATCCCTCTCAGCAGATTACCTTACATCCGGCTAAAACTGAGGCTCAGGCAGCAGTCCCTCCTCCTAAAATCACACGCGTCCACGCCACCATTAGCTCTTTCCCTCTGGTCTGAGAGGAAGAGGGGGTCCCTCCTACCTAGGGGTGACCACTGCTTCCCTCTACACGTGTAAGACACTCAAGCCTCTTCTGTATTGAAATGATGACACCTATAATCAGCGGTCATCTTCTATGCCAGGAGTGTCCAACCTGTGGCCTGCGGGCCACATGCTGATTTTGTGAGGACTTTTTTTGCTCTGTCATGTCCAATATCACAGAAAGTATGCACGGACATTTTTCTTACTAATCAGCCTTCATTAGTGTTTGTATTATTTACTGTGTGACCCAAGACAACTCTTATTCTCCCAATGTGTGTGGCAGAAGAAAAAAAACATCAGTCACCCCTGTTCCATGCTATATCCCTATTGCCTGGCTATCACCTTCTTTCCCTTCACAAAATGTCTAAAAGAAGGTCCATTCCCTGGCACCCGTGGCTCAGTGGGCAGGGCGCCGGCCCCATATACCGAGGGTGGCAGGTTCAAACTGGGCCCCGGCCAAACGGCAGCAAAAAAATAGCCGGGCGTTGTGGGAGTCCTACTCAGGATGCAGGAGTTGGAGGTTGCTGTGAGTTGTGTGATGCCACAGCACTCTACCCAGGGCGATAAAGTGTAACTCTATCTCAAAAAAAAAAAAAAAAAAAGTACATTCCCACATTACCCTTTCCTTGTCCTGCTGCCTAGTTCTCACCCCAGTGCATTCCGACTGTTCTTTGTGATGCAATCTCTTCTTTGGTCCCGGCATTTTATCTTTTTTTGTTTTTTTGAGACAGACCCTCAAGCTGTCACCCTGGGTAGAGTGATGTGGCATCACAGCTCACAGCAACCTCCAACTCCTGGGCTCAAGTGATTCTCCTGCCTCCACCTCCCGAGTAGCTGGGACTACAGGCGCCTGCCACAACGCCCGGCTATTTTTTGGTTGCAGTTGTCGTTGTTTGGTGGGCCCGGGCTAGATTCGAACCTGCCAGCTCAGATATATGTGGCTGGCGCCTTAGCCACTTGAGCCACAGGTGCTGAGCCTCTTTTTTTTTTTTTGAGGCAGAGTCTCACTGTGTCACCCACAGTAGAGTACTATGGCGTCACAGCTCATAGCAACCTCAAACTCCTGGGTTTAAGCGATTCTCTTGCATCAGCCTCTCCCTCCCCCATGTGGCTGGGACTATAGGGACCTACCACAACACCCAGCTAATTTTTCTATATTTATTTATTTTTATTTGTTTATTTTTTTGCAGTTTTTGGCCGGGGCTGGGTTTGAACCCGCCACCTCTGGCATATGGGGCTGGCGCTGTACTCCATTGAGCCACAGGTGTCGCCCTATTTTTTCTTTTTTTTTTTTTTTAGAGACAGAGTCTTACTTTATCATCCTCAGTAGAATGCTATGGCATCACAGCTCACAGCAACCTCCAACTCCTGGGCTTAGGCGATTCTCTTGCCTCAGCCTCCCAAGTAGCTGGGACTAGGGCACCCACCACAATGCCCAGTTATTTTTTTGTTGCAGTTTGGCCGGGTCTGGGTTTGAACCAACCACCCTGTATATGGGGCCAGCCCCCTACTCACTGAGCCACAGGCGCCACCCAATTTTTCTGTTTTTAGTAGAGATAGGGTCTTTCTTTTGCTCAGGCTGGTCTCAAGCTCCTGAGCTCAAGCAATCCACCCGCCTCAGCCGTCCAGAGTGCTGGGGTTACAGGAGTGAGCCATCATGCCTGGCCCAGGCTTTTTATCTTTTTAAGAAGAAATTCCCCTAAGTAAGGCCTCTTGTGTGAAACAAGTTTATCTTCCAAGGGTAGCCTGTGTAGACTGCTGGAATCTGGCAGTCCAACACTCTGAATCTTGTCCCCAAGCTGTGGCTGTGGTAAATTGATAAATGGTCTACACAAGAAGGAAAGGTAGGCATAGACTTCAACCAGAGATCTTCTATCTCAGAACTGCATGAAGCGTACAGGGTAATGTCCTAGAACATCAAATGTATTCATCAAAGTGCCTGGAGAGCAGAGAGCATGAATGAATTTAAAAAAAAAAAAACTATTAGGGCAAAACCTAGATGTTGTTCCTATTTGATGCCACCTGAACGTAGATAAACCTTTCCATTATGTGTCACATCACCAACACATCTCTTAGAAGCCACTCGAGCCCCTCATCCAGGGTGGGTGACTTGTTCTTATAAGGCCATAGTCACCTGGAGCTCAGTCCCTCAGATGTAGTAAACAACTAAACACGCATGCCTCTTTGCCCCCATTTCCAATGACAGTGGGTCCCAAGATGATAAGCGGTCCCTTCCCTCAGGGCAAATGAAGAACCAGGAAGGTGGTGGCTGAGACCCCAACTCAAACCTGGGCACTTGGGACCTAAGAAGAAGGAAGCTGAAATTAATGTGGCCAAGGAGGGAAGTAGAGTGTGCCCCTTCCTGGCCTTTCCTCTCTGGAAAAGTAGAATTTTCAGGATATCCACACATTTCCAGATGGGTGTGTACAGTGTGTGATGGGCCCATGGTAGACAAGTTGCCACCGTCTCATATGCCATCCTATTGCCCCCAGCCCTTGCTGTCAAAACTCAGGGCTGGGCCAGGTACAGTAGCTTTTGGAGGCTGAGGTAGGCAGATCGCCTGAGCTCACAAGTTCAAGACCAGCCTGAGCTAGAGTGAGAACCCATCTCTAAAAATAGCCGGGCGTTGTGGCGGGCGCCTATAGTCCCAGCTATTCAGGAGGCTGAGGCAAGAGAATTGCTTGAGCCCAAGAGTTAGAGGTTGCTGTGAGCTATGACACCAGGGCATTCTACGGGGTGAGGGTAAGAGAGGCAACAAAGTGAGACTGCCTAAAAAAAAAAAACAACCTCAGGGCTGAGGTCTGTAGTCCTAGCACTCTGGGGGACTGAGGTGGGAGGATCACTTGAGGTCAGGAATTTGAAACCGCTGTTAGCTATGACATCACTGCACTCTAGCCTGGATGACAGACCAAGACCCTGTCTCAAGCCAAAATAACAAGCACCAACCCCCCCACCCCCAAACAAAAAACCCTCAGGACTGAGCAAGTTGAGGAAAACCACTAAAATGCATCTGGGCAGTACATTGCTGACACGGTGGTCGTGACATTTTTGTCTTTCAGACGGAGGCTGCGTGGTGAAGGCCAGAGTGCTGACTTGTGTAGAAGGGATGAACGCGTCCCTGCTAGAGCGAGCCATCCGGGAGCAGAGGCAGTACCAGCAGGAGAGGGGCAGCGGCCCGTGACAACACCCCCACAGCTTCTCCTGAGGCCAAACCTGCAGGAACTATGGAGCCCCAGAGAGGTGTCGGTGCCTTTGTCTGGAGCCAGAGCCGTGGGGGACAGGGCGGGTAATCCAGCTCCTTCCCCTAATTTGAGGTTGGCCCAGGAATGAGGGTCCAGAGAGCAGGTGCCTGAATCTGACACCCCCAAGGAGACTGCAGGTGGCTGAGCTCTAGGAACTGGGGCTGTGCCTCGTGAGGGGACATGGAGGGTTCCTGAAGATGCTCAAGAATAAAGGCACCAGCAGCTTCCTTGTGTGGTGTGCATGTGGTGTGGTACTGGCCCGGGCCAGGAGGGGGAGCTGTGGAGCAGGAGCTCGTCCCGCACCGAGGCTGCGGCTGCTCTTGCTTCTGGTGAATTCTCAGCTGGGGCCTGAGGGGAAGGTTCTGGGGGCCCTGGGACCCAGGTGCGGGGCCCAGGTTGCAGGGGATCCACCCCTGCCAAAGTTTCGCCCTCAGAGGAGGCCGAGCGTCTCCAGACAGGCCGGGCCTATGCCTTGAGCCCTGACCATGCAGCCTCCGGCAGGACTGTGGCTTGAGAAGCCCTTTCCAACCCCTGATCTCTGCCCTGAGCTGTCCTCAGCCCCCTGGGCAGCCCTTCCAGACAGCTTTGTGCCCCTACAGCCTGGGCCTGGCTGGGGCAGAAGTCTGGGTCCTCCTGTGGGCCGTCGTGGGGCACCGGGCAGGACGCCTGGGGGCCCTGGCCCAGCTGGGCAAAGGGCAGCCCTGTCCCTGGCCAGGTTTCTAGGCAGGATGGGTGGGGATGGGAAAGGGGACTGGACACAAGCCTGGTGGGGGCTGGGCAGTGTGCAAATGGCCTTCTGTGTGGCCCCCCTCATGTTGGGGCTGCCGGGGCAGTGGGGGTGCTAAGTGTGGGGTGCAAATGGCCAGATCCATCTGTTTTCCCAGGTAGCTCTGCAGACATGGATGTGTTCCAGAAAGTAGAGAAGATCGGAGAGGGCACCTATGGGGTGGTGTATAAGGCCAAGAACAAAGAGACGGGACAGCTAGTGGCCCTCAAGAAGATTAGGCTGGATTTGTGAGTGTGGGGACAGATTCTGAGGCACTCTGGGCCCCCCACACACACAATCGGGGCGCTCCCCCTCCATTCGTTCCACATCTTGGAGTTCACACCCAACTCCTTTTTTCTGCTGCTACCCAATTATACTGGGGTAGCCACAAAGGTACAGCCCCTACCTGTCCTCACCCTAACTCACTGCCTCCCACCCAGCCTTCGGCCTGGGCCCTGCTTTGTTGAACATGGAGGGTGAGCACAGGTCCCCATTGTGGGGTGGACTGTCTATACCGGGACAAGGAGCATGGACATGAATCCCCCTGGCCAGAGTGTCCTTAGTGCCCGCTGCCATGTCCACAGCAGTGCTCTTGTGTCCTGCAGGGAGACTGAGGGGGTCCCAAGCACAGCCATCAGAGAGATCTCCCTGCTCAAGGAGCTGAAGCACCCCAACATTGTCAGGTGAGTTCAAGATGGAGACAGGGACACTGAGATGGGGAAGGCTGTGCCCTGACTGCCATCTCCCTGCCAGGCTGCTGGATGTGGTACACAGTGAGAAGAAGCTTTACCTAGTGTTTGAGTTCCTCAGCCAGGACCTAAAGAAGTACATGGACTCTGCCTCAGCCTCAGATCTCCCCCTGCACATGGTCAAGGTGTGGAGGGGAGGTTAAGAGAGGGGAGGGAACCCCCCACCCAGCTGGCCTGCTCAGCCAGATCCTTCTCGTTCTTGTTACTCCAGAGCTACCTCTTCCAGCTGCTGCAGGGGGTAAACTTCTGCCACTCTCACCGGGTCATCCACAGAGACCTGAAGCCCCAGAATCTACTCATCAATGAGTTGGGCGCCATCAAGCTGGCTGACTTTGGCCTGGCTCGAGCCTTTGGGGTGCCCCTGCGCACCTATACCCACGAGGTATTGCAGGACAAAGAGGAAAGGAGGGCAGCCCAAGGAATGTCACCCTGAATGATGCTGTTTTCTTGCCTCACAGGTGGTAACACTGTGGTATCGTGCCCCTGAGATCCTCTTGGGCAGCAAGTTCTATTCGACGGCGGTGGATGTCTGGAGCATTGGTTGCATTTTTGCAGAGATGGTAGAGAGGGAGACATGTGTGGCCAGTAGAGGCCACAGGCCGGGTCCTATGGGCTGGGGGTGATGGAGGCTTCACTGATGCTTCTGTTAGAGGTGGATTAAGGAATATTTGGGACTGGCTAAAGGACTCAGGAAGCCAGGCTTATTCCAGAAAAGGCTAGAATTCTTTGCACAGCCATGAGAAAGATATCACTATGGTCCCTCCCTTATCTGATGTTACATTCTCTATGACAAAGTGCCAGACTGGACCTTCTCTTCTTTCCCTTTCCAGGTGACTCGAAAAGCCCTATTTCCTGGTGACTCTGAGATTGACCAGCTCTTTCGTATCTTTCGCACCCTGGGGACACCCAGTGAAGCCACATGGCCCGGAGTCACCCAGCTCCCTGACTATAAGGGCAGCTTTCCCAAGTGGACTAGGAAGGGCCTGGTGGAGATTGTGCCCAGTCTGGAGCCAGAGGGCAAGGACCTGCTCATGGTAGGTTCAGGTGGGCAAGAAAAGCCTTCTAGTTTTAGCCACTGCTCCAAGAGTGTTCCTTTTGTCAGCCAGCCTTTTTTTTTTTTGAGACAGAGTCTCACTAGGTCACCCTCAGTAGTGTGCTATGGTGTGACAGCTCACAGCAACCTCCAATTCTTTTTTTTTTTTTTTTTAGAGACAAGAGTCTCACTTTATCACCCTTGGTAGAATGCCGTGGTGTCACAGCTCACAGCAACCTCCAGTTCCTGGGCTTAGGCAATTCTTTTGCCTCAACCTCCCAAGTAGCTGGGACTACAGGCACCCGCCACAACGCCAGCTATTTTTTTGTTGCAGTTTGGCCGGGGCTGGGTTTGAACCCGCCACCCTTGGTATATGGGGCTAGCGCCCTACTCACTGAGCCACAGGTGCTGCCCTTCTTCTTCTTTTTTTTTTTTTTTTTTTTTTTGTAGAGACAGAGTTTCACTTTATTGCCCTTGGTAGAGTGCTGTGGCATCACACAGCTCACAGCAGCCTCCAACTCCTGGGCTTAGGCAATTCTCCTGCTTCAGCCTCCCAAGTAGCTGGGACTACAGGTGCCCACCACAATGCCCAGCTATTTTTTCTTTGCAGTTTGTCTGGGGCCAGGTTTGAACCCCCTACTCTTGGTATATGGGGCCGGCGCCCTACCCACTGAGCCACAGGCGCTGCCCCAACCTCCAAGTCTTTGGCTTAAGCGATTCTCTTGCCTTAGCCTCCCAAGTAGCTGGGACTACAGGTGCCCACCACAATGCCCGGCTATTTTTTCTTTGCAGTTTGTCTGGGGCCAGGTTTGAACCCCCTACTCTTGGTATATGGGGCCGGTGCCCTACCCACTGAGCCACAGGCACTGCCCCAACCTCCAAGTCTTTGGCTTAAGTGATTCTCTTGCCTCAGCCTCCCAAGTAGCTGGGACTACAGGCGCCCACCACAATGCCTGACTAATCAGCCAGCCTCTTATATAACCCTGGCTCTTTCTGAGCCCAAGCTGGTCTCTTTTCTGACCCTTATACACCCTGTCCCTGGGTGAACACAGTAAGTCCAATGTTTATCTTCCCTTTCAAAACTTCTCTCATTTGGTAGCCATGTCTTCATGCTGTGATCCTTGCCCTTTTACCTTGTTGCAGTGTGTATTTGGTTATCACCCTTGTGGGCAATACTGCCCCATCTCAGCCTCACAAGCTTCCCTCACAGGGGATGCGCCTCCCACTACCTTGGTGTTCCCAGTGCCTTCTGCAGCCAGAATGTGAGGCTGTTCCCTGCCACCTGGGAGCGTACTGGCTCCCGCCACAGTCTTTACTCTCACCCTTCTAGTTGCATCATCTTGATCCCTTGGACAGGCACAAGCCAGACTGCCCAGAAGGTCTCAGGCATAGCCTTGTGGTTGCCCACAAGGTCTCCAAGCCACATCTCTCTCCTTAACCTAGTGTTGGGGTGGAGGCGGGCAGGTCAATATTTTCTTTTCTTTCTTTCTTTCTTTTTTTTTTGAGACAGAATCTCACTATATTGCCCTTGGTAAAGTGCTGTGATGTCATATCTCACAGCAACCTCAAACTCTTGGGCTTAAGTGATTCTCTTGCCTCAGCCTCCCAAGGAGCTGGGACTACAGGCACCTGCCACAACGCCCAGCTATTTTTTTGTTGCAGTTGTCATTGTTGTTTAGCTGGCCTGGGCTGGGTTCAAACCTGCTGCCCTCTGTGTATGTGGCTGGCTCTGTAACCACTGTGCCATGGTCACTGAGCCAGCAGGTCACTATTTTCTTCAGGCTTGTATGTCCAGCTTTTCAGAAGTCTGTGTGTGCTGCCTGACAACCCGAGGGCAGTAAGTAGGACAGTGTCGACTTCCAGCCAAAGCTTCTGGCTGGCCATCAGGCTGCCCCTTGGCAGGGAATCCTGTATCCTGCCGGGTTTATTTTTATTTATTTATTTTTTGAGACAGAGTCTCACTTGTCATCCTCAATAGAGTGCGGTGGCATCAGAGCTCACAGCAACCTCAAACTCCTGGGCTGAAGTGATTTTCTTGCCTCAGCCTCCCAAGTAGCTGGGACTACGGGTGCCCGCCACAATGCCCAGCTATTTTTAGAGATGAGATTTCACTCTGGCTCAGGCTGGTCTCAAACTTGTGAACTCAGGCAATTCACTCGCCTCGGCCTCCCAAGTGTTGGGATTACAGGCGTGAGCCACTGCGCCTGGCTTCTTGCCTGGGTTTAGAGACTCTAGCGCAGAGCTGAAGCTGGCCTTGCCGGTCGTAGCGCTTCCTTCTCTCCCTCTTGCTCCTTGGATTCCTGCCTCACCTCAGGTATACCCTTGGACAGGTTTGGGTCCCTGCTTCCTGTACTCAGCTAGGCACAGGCTGGGACCAGGGCACAGGATGGCACAGGGCAGCTGACTCAGCTGCAGTTGCCTGAAGAGACCTGGTGACTCAGGGTTGGACTAGAAGGAACTCTTTGTCTCAGGTTCCAGGAATGTCCAGAACTGGCTTGAGGACTGGGAGGCAGTGGCTTCATGCAGTTCTGGGTTAGAGGGCAGCCACTTTGGAGCTTGGGGCCCTTCCCTGGGACCTGGGGGCAGTTCCTCTTGCTACCCTCACTGCACCCCAACTCCATTATCTTTCCTCCTACTTCCTCCCAGCAACTCCTACAGTATGACCCCAGCCAGCGGATCTCAGCCAAGGCCGCCCTGGCCCACCCATATTTCTCATCCTCGGATCCCTCCCCAGCCTCCAGCCAGTGTGTGCTGGAGCGTTACTGCCGTTGAGAACAGCAAGTCCCACCCAGCTACATCCCCACCTGTCCCCAAGGGAGAGAGCAAATCTGGGGAGAGCAAAGCTCTAAGGAATTTGGTATCAGCCAGCAGGGCTGAGTGTGGGTTTGTCCTGCCCACGGGTTAGAGAGTTCCTGTGTTGTTTGTTGGGTTTAATGGTGCTTTTTCAAAATAGAGGCACAAAGGCTCTAGGCATGAGGGGATATGTTAGAGACCAGTCCTCTAGCACTGGAACAGCAGATGCCACATTGATAGCAGGGACCTGCTAGACTTTTCACCTGCTGGGGCTCCAGCCACAGAGCCAGACCCTAGGAAAGGGTGCCCCTTTCTGGTCTCCTTGGATTTAAAATGTTTGGGGGAAAGAGTTGAGTTCCCAAGTCAAACTGGAGGGAGAGAGCAGAGGTCAGGGTGTGTGTGGCTGTTCTAAGGAGTTGTCACCTAAGATATGCTTGTGTTGTTTTGCTTCTGGCTTGACAGAAAATAAACATGACACCTTTCTGAGTTCTTCAGCATTCTTATGGACACATGGGCTTGACAAGGGGGACATTGACAGAAGGCTGGAGACAGTCCTGGCCTGAACCCAGACGGTGGGGAAACTGGGAGGAGCATACAGGGAAAGGCAAGACTGTTCCCTGGTCTCTTTACCTTGCCCCCACCACATCCCTGCCCAGATTCCAGGGAACCACAGCCCTATGAGAACACCATTTCCCAGGCAGGCACGTTGGGCATGTCCACTCCCCACCTGCAGAAGGGGCCCGCGCAGTGCTGTCACAGCTCAGACAGATGGATCCTGTGTCCTCAAATGTGAGCAGGACAGCACTGAGAGAATTCATTTATTGGAATTACTGGGTGGGGGAGAGGGAAGGAGAACCACAGCTGCTGCTCTCCCGGTCCAGGATGGGTCGGGCACCAAGGTTGGTTGGGGGAAGCCAATACCACAAATGGTGAAATAGTAATAAAAATAATAAAACACCGGTCGGGCAGAGGAAATTAGGCCACTCTGCAGGTGAGGGGTATATGCATCCAACCTGCCCCAACACACGCTGCCCCAGCTGCCAGGCTGGCGTCAGCGCAGGGAGCGAGGGATGGTGGGGGAGGCCGAGCGGTAGCAGCAGCGGTACCCCTCCAGTGCTGCCGGGAGGAGCAGCAGGCCGCTCACAGGGTCTTTTCGGCAGCGGCCCATGGCTTCCTTGTAGCTCAGCCGTTCCTTGGAGATGGGGTCTGTCAAATCCTTCTCATAGCTGGACTCGTCCTGCAGGAGCTGGGCGAGCTCCTCGCTGATCATTCTAGAGTGCAGGGCCTGTGGGACAGGGATGCGGCCTGTCCTCTTGGGGTCGATGAGCCCCCCCGTCAGGTGCTGTGCCTGCAGGTGCGGGAGCACACTCTCCAGGGGCATCCAGCCCTTCTGCACAGCCTCGCCCACTGACAGCCTCTTCTTAGTGACCGGGTCCTCGATGCCGGTGAAGGCCTTCTGGGCATTGAGCAGCCTCTGCGTGGCAGTGTTGTCGATCAGGCCCCTCTCAGTGGCCTTATGCACAGAGAAGCGCTCACGGCTCAGAAGGTCCACGATGCCCCCTGTAGCCGCCTGGGCCTCTAGCAGCTTCTGCCCAGTGATGGGGTCCAGCATGTTCTTGGCCACGGCCGTCTTGATGCTGCACTTGTTGTCCGTGGTTGTGTCATACACGCCAGCGATGGGGAAGCTGTCATCACCGAGCCCGAGAGTGAAGCCGGGAGAGAAGAAACAGGAGCTCTGGGGGGCTGGGGAGGTGAGCGGGGACTTGGAGATGATGGAGCCAATGGAGAGCGAGGAGGAGGGCTTGGTCTCCCCAGCCACCAGCAGGGCGAACTCGGAGATGGGCAGATGGCCGTCCCTGTACAGGTGGTACTCCTCCTTGGAGATGCGCCGGCAGCGGAGGGCAGCCTCGATGGAGTACTGCTTCCCGCTCTTGCGGTCCAGGAGCACAGACTCCTCCCCACAAGGGCCTGAAGTGGTGACCTCCTCCCAGTCACACTCGAGCTCCTGCAGCTGGAGATACTGGTCTCGGTCAATGATGCCCTTCTTGTAGGCCTCATATGGGGACATGTCCTTCCCCGTGTCAGGTTCCAGGATGGAGATCTTGGTGGAAAGGTTGGTCTCCCGCATCTGAGTCTCCTGGCTGAGCTCCTCCCTGTTCACCTTGGCGTGGAGGTCCCGGAGGGTCCGCTCCTTCTCATAGATCTGGTCCTTCTCATGGAGGATGGCCGCCTCGAGCCGTGAGAGTGTCTGGCCCTGCTCTGCCGCCTTCTGCCGCTCCATCTCCGTCTTCTGGCTGAGCAGCTTCGACTCCTCCTGCAGCTGCAGCGCCTGCTGCTGCTTCTGTCTCTCTAGCACCTGCAGCTCCTGCTGCAGCCGCCTATGCTCCTGGCCCACCTGGTCCCGGGCCTTCTGCAGTTCGGCCTCCTCCCGGGACCAGGTCCTCCCCAGGGCCTCTGCCCTCTCTATCCGGTCCCGCAGGCGCCGCAGGGCCTCCTCCTGAGCCTGCCGGGCCGTGCGCTCCCTGGTGAGCAGCTCCCACAGGCGGGACCGCTCATCCTCCAGCACCCGGTCCTTCTGCACCCGGATCACCTCCTTGTAGATGGTCTTCTCCTGTGACTTGGCCTTCTGGAGGACGTCAATCTTGACCTGCAGGTTCTTGCACTTCCGATGCAGCTCAGACACCCGGCCCTTCTCCTGGTCCAGGTCCCACCGCAGGGCTTCTGTGGACTTCTCCAGGTCTGGGTCCTTTTCCAGCTTGACCACTTCCTCCATGATGATCTTCTCCTGCACCACAGGCGGCCTCTTCTCCAGCTCCTGGATCCTCAGGCTCAGCTGCCGCAGTTCCCTCTCCGCTGCCAGCTTCTTGCCGTGGTCCTCACCAAAGCTGAGGATCCCCTCCTTCTCCTCCACGCCAGCCCGCAGCTGCTGCACCTCCAGCTCCAGCTGCCGCCTCCGGGCCACCTCCTGGTCCAGGCTGTGACCCAGCCGGCCGTGCTCCTCATGCAGCTTTGGGTCCTTCCGGGTGACCACCACCTCCTGCACCACCACCTTTTCCTCAGGCTTCCTGCGCTCCAACAGCAGGTACCTGCTCTGCAGCTCGTGCACTGCGTCCTCAGCTGCCCGCCGCCTCTGGGCTGCCTCCCTCACCTCCTGGCGGAGCCGCTCAGCCTCCTTCTCCAGGAGCGGGTCTTTCTCGCGCCGCACCACCTCCTTGCTCACTGTCTTGGTCTCAACCTTGGCTCGCTCCCGCTTCCACTCGTCGCGCTCACCCTGCAGCCGGATGAGCTGCTCCTGGGAGCGCCCGTGGGTGTTGACCAGCTCATTGAGCTGGGCCTTCAGGCGGTCGACCTCGCGTAGAACCTCGGGGCTCTTCTCGTGCCTCACCACCTCCTGGGTCACCTCCTTGTACTCCACCACGGGCTTCTGTGCTCGCAGGCCCTCCAGCTCAGGCAGCAGCCGCTCCACCTCCTTCTCCATGCCGCTCCTGCGACCAGCAGCCTCCTGCAGCTGGGCGCGGAGCCGTGCAATCTCCTGCTCCGTCTCAGGGTCCACACGGAAGACCTCATGGACGCTCTCCTGGAGCTGCACCTTGGGCTTCTGAGTCTGTACCATACTATATTTGCTGCGCAGCTCTCTCAGCTCCCCTGCCAGCATCGTGTTCCTCTTCCTCTCCTCCTCCAGGAGACTCCTGAGTCTGGAGGACTCTTGGAGGAGGCCTGGGTCCTGCTCCACCTTCCTCACTTCCTTCACAATGACCTTGGGCTCCACCGAGCTGATGGCCCGCTCCAGGTCTTCAATGCGGGTCTGCAGCTTGGCCAAAGCCTCCTCTGCCCCCTTCCTCTGTGCAGCATCCTCCTCGATCTGCAGCCTCAGAACCCGGGCTGCCTTGACCATTTCCAGATCCTTTTCTACCTTGACCACTTCTTTCACCACAATCTTCTCCTTCACGTCCGCCTCCCTCTGCTCGAGGGCCAACAGCTCCTTCTTCAGCTCTTCCACCCGGGCCATGATGACAGCATCCTCCCCTCGGACCTGCTGGATCCTGCTGCTGAGCTGGGCCGCCTGGCTGTCCAAGCTGGGGTCCCTCTCTATTTGCGTGACCTCCTTGGTCAGAAGGTGAGGCTGCATGGTCTTCCTCTCACTCTCCAGCTGGACAACCTTCTGCGCTGCTGCCTCCAGCTCTGCCTGCAGGCTGGCCCGCCTCTTGCCCTCTTCCTCCACCTGGGCCTTCACCTTGAACAGGCTGCTCTCCAGTTCAGGGTCCCTGTAGAACTCCACCACTTCCTTCTCCTCCAGCCTCTCCAGCGGCCGCTGGGTCTTCAGCTGTAGCAACTGGCTCCTCTGCACCTCCAGCTCGCGCTGCACCTGGGCCACCCGCTTCCTCTCCTCCTCTAGCTGGGACTTCAGGACCTCTGACTCCCTCCCTGCTTGAGCTGGGCCCTCAGACCCCTGCCTTGCATCATGGGTTGCCTGGGTGTCCTCACTGAGCTCCTTCTGCAGAGTGACAGGAAGAAGGACAGCAGGGGTGAGAGGAGGAAAGACAAGAGCTTCTTCCTGTACCCCATCCCCAAGACTGAGAGACCCCTCGTTGGTTCCTCAGACTTCCTGGTAGATCCCGGGAGGTGGAGCTGAAGACCTGAGATGCTTAGATGCAGGACTTTGAGGGGCCCCAGTCAGTGCTGTGAAGTTAGGACACAAGGCAGTGTGCAGGTCGGCTCTAGAAAGTGCAAATAGGACAGGTGCTCCCTGTCCTTTCTGTACCTTTCCCCCTTTCCTTTCCACTCATGCTCCCAGAGATGGGCCCATATTCCTATGAGGGATGCTGGACTATAGCCGAGGGTGGCAGAAAAGCTGGCAGGCCACCAAGATCCTGAAGAGCTGGCTCCTGGTCCACCAGGGATGGACTCCCAGGTGACCTGTTGCCATTGTGTCTAGATCCAAGGCTGAAGATTCTGGGGGATTTTCTCTGTTCTCTAGAGTTAATGGTCCTGTCCCATCAGAAGACTACCTAATGGCTAAGCTGTGACTGCACTGAACACCATCTCCAGGGCCTAGCTCTGGGATTGGTACCAGGCTGTAACAGCCACCGGGGAGAAAACTGCAGGAGGCAGGGAGCTGCACCCACCTCGAGCTGCTCAGCCTGCCCAGGGGCTGCAGGAAGAGGAGGAAGGGAGGACAGTCTGATCACTGGGTGAGGGGAATGAAGTGCATGTTCCCCACTATTAAGGGAACAGAGTAGGTGTCATCTCTGTACCTTCTCCAGCATCTTTCTAGCAAACTCTAGCTGGTTCAGCTGCTGCTGGTGGGCCGCTGAAGCCTCAGTATAGGCCTTTGCAAGGTCCTTCTCCTGAGAGAGCAAAGGGAGGAGGAGTCAGCCTTGGAGTCTACAGAGCTGGTGCAGAGGGACACTGAGCCCCACCAGTTCCTGTCTGACCTGGGCCTGGATGCTCTCCTGCAGGGGAGCCACTCGGGGTCTCTTGGGAGCTGACACTGCCAATGTGGGCTCCAGGGAGCAGCGGTAGGT
The DNA here is from genome assembly GCA_963574355.1 of Loris lydekkerianus. Lineage (NCBI taxonomy): Eukaryota > Metazoa > Chordata > Mammalia > Primates > Lorisidae > Loris > Loris lydekkerianus. The sequence goes on along the minus strand of CAUYPK010013696.1, from coordinate 18,872 downwards.
GTCTGCTTGCAGCTCATAGTCCTGAGCAGGGAGGAAAGGACAGCAGGCTGGAAGTCAGTGGGGAAAGCCACTTGTAGGGGAACAGGAATGGGAGAGAGTTGGGGAGGATAAAGAAGGACAAACTGAAGTGAAACTGCTTACTTGGAGGGCCGCCTGCAAGTCCTGAGACAGCCGGGACATCATGGCCCTGTCCTGCCCTCGGCTCTGGATCTCTTTCATCAGCCTCTGCAAGGGAAGATCAAGAGTTGGGGAGGTGGCCAGGTGTGGTGGCTCACCCATGCAATCCCAGCACTCTGGGAGGCCAAGGCAGGAGGATCGCTGGAGGCCGGGAGTTTGAGACCAGCCTGAGCAAAACTGAGACCCCGTCTCTACTAAAAATAGAAAAATTGGCCAGATGCAGTGGTGCATGCCTGTAGTGTCACTACTTAGGAGGGTGAGGCAGGACGATTGCTTTAGCCTTGGAGTTAGAGGTTTCAGTGAGCTGTGATGATGCCGCTATACTCTATCCTGCAGTAGGAGGCCAGGAAATGCCACCACTCACCTTGGCTCTCCTCCAGCCTGTACCTCCAGGGCCATAAGTCAGCCACATCATGCCCACAAGAGACAGGAAGGGCTGTATGGGAGTCCCTCCTCTCCCTGGCTTTACTCTCTCTGCTTAAAAATACACTGATGTTCTGACTCCCAACAAGGTCTTGTTAGAGTACAGTTTTTTAAATTTAAGAATTGGAGGGCGGCTCCTGTGGCTCAGTGAGCAGGGCGCCGGCCCCATATACGGATGGTGGTGGGTTCAAACCCAGCCCCAGCCAATCTGCAACAAAAACAAAAAAATAGCCGGGCGTTGTGGCAGGCGCCTGTAGTCCCAGCTACTGGGGAGGCTGAGGCAAGAGAATCGCCTAAAACCCAGGAGTTGGAGGTTGCTGTGAGCTGTGATGTCATGGCACTCTACCAAGGGTGATAAAGTGAGACTCTGTCTCAAAAAAAATAAATAAATAAATAAAATAATTGGAACGAATAGGCTCAGCGCTCATAGGACAGTGGTTATGGCACCAGCCACATACACCGGGACTGGTGGGTTGGAACACCGCTGGGCCAGCTAAACAATAATGACAACCGCAACAACTTGTGTTGTGGTAGGAGCCTGTAGTCCCAGCTAGTTTGGGAGGCTGAGGCAAGAGAATCACTTGAGCCCAGGAGTTTGAGATTGCTGTGAGCTGTGACACCACTACACTCTTCCCAGGGTGAATGAGTGAGACTGTCTTAAAAACAAACAAACAAACAAACACCTTAAATAAGCATTTCTGTATATAAAAGAAGAATAGAATAATTATTCCATTCAGTTACTCAGGATAGCCGGGTCTTCCAACAGCATAGAGAGTGAGCCCTGCCCACTGCAGTAAAGAGGCTGAGGGTTTCTAACCTTGCCAAACCAGTACAAAAGCAAACTACGTGTTGATCACAACTACCTAAGGAAAAATATCAAACACTTCACGAATTTGCATGTCATCTTGCAATGACATGCTTATTTTCTCTACATTGTGCTAATTTCAGCATATGTGCCACCGCAGCAAGCACTGATTCCAGTTTACTTGGTCTGCGGACGAGTCCTAGACTAGGGTATTTTAAAAGCTCCTAATCTGCAGCCAGAGCTGTGAATTTCTGTCCTAGGACCCTTCCTAGGGTCGCAGGCTCATCTTTGCTCTTCATGGGGAGGCATCCTCAGTGCACGGCCCCCTCCCACGAACCTCCCTGGCTCCCCTAGGCTGTCTTGGCCCCCCATGCTCAGCATGACCCAGCTGACCTCATTTCTTCTCCCCAAATGTGGTCCATTCCCTTTGTTCCCTGCCTCAGGTGGGGACACCCCCTCTTCCCCTGCCCACTCCAAGCAGTTCACCCAGCACTGCCATCTCTGTCTCTTGACTGCCCACCTCTTTCCAGGTCCATGGGCCTTCCCTGTAGCCCAAGCCTCTCTGTCTCTCACTGAATTTCTACCCTGGCTCCTTACAAGACTCCTTGTTTTATTCCCATCCTCTGGGCCATCCTCTAGTCGTAGGCAGAGCCAGCTTCTAGGTGCCAGTTTAGGGGTGCCCACACCTTCCCAAGGTAGAGTCTAGCCTCCTTCCCGGGCTGGGCAAGACCTGCATGGTCTGCTCCTCATCTGGTCCCCTTGCCTGAGACACCCCCCTCCCCCCCGTGTCCCTTGACTGCCATGCCTTGTGCTTGGGACGTTTTATCCCCTACCCTGGCCACACCATCTACTCTCCAGTGTCAGCTTGCATGGAGGATCCTTCCACCCCATTTGCCCGAAACTCCATGGCAGTTCCATAGGTACACCCTTGGGGTGCTGGTTTCTCTATCCAAGCGCTTACCTGCCTGCGAGCTGCCCGGGGCAGCATTTCCCTGGCCCCAGTTCATGTGGCAGGGGCTTGGCCAGTGTGAGGAAGACCCAGCAGTGGTTGGAACTCCCAGACTCTGTGGCCTGAGCACAAATCCCACAGCCCACCTCAGAGATAGCCATTTCCGTGGACAAAGTGACACCTTTCAAGCGGAGATCAGGGAGGGGGTTGACCTAAGGCCTCAGTGGCCTCTCAGAGTGCTTTTGAGCCTTGGCCGCTAGGGGGCCTCAGGTGCACAGGCAGCTGTCTCTGTGTGGGGAGGTGGCCAGGGAGGTGGCTGTGGCTTCAGGCCCAGGTCAGGTCACCCACAGCCCAGCCCCTCACCTTCTCTGCCTGCAGCTTGTAGGTGATCTGGCTGGGCCCATCAATGGGCCGCACCTGGTTGCGGGGCAGGTGCTCCAGCCAGGAGCTCAGGTTGTCCCTGCAGTTTTTGAACTGCTGGTAGGTGAGGCAGGCATCCTGCACAATCTTCTCCCTGCAGAAGGACAAGGCCCAGAACATGGTGAGAGCTGCCCTCTGGGGACAGGTAAGGGGTGCATGGAGGAGGCTGGGGGGAGCCTCCTCCCTGGGACAGGAAGCCTGGGTGACCTGCCCTGCAGATCCCCTACCCTCTGACCCTGTGCCGGGGACACAGAGATGGAAGTGACAGTCTAGTCTCTGCCAGGCCTACCTGGCACTGTTATTATCCCATTTAGAGGTGGGGGCCACAGAGCCTCAGCGTGGGAAAGTCCCTACTCCAAGGTCACACAGCTTACAGGCAGTAATGCCCAGGCTCCACCTAGCTCATGACATGTGTCCTGAGGGTCTGCTCACCGCAGGTCCAGCTGGTCCCCCACGGCGTGGTAGCGGTCAGTGAGGACCCGCACCCGGCGCTGCTGGCGTGGCAGGTCTTGGCAGAATTCCTGGAAGTTGTTCTGCAGAGTAGCGCATGCGTGCTCGGTAGCCTTCAGCTGGCGATGCAGCCCCAAAACACAGGCCTGTTGTCCCAGCAGCTCCCTCCGTTGGTGCTAGGGACAAGGGACACAGCATCATGTACCCTCATGGTATGGTGAGACATAGGTCCACCACACTCACCCCCAAAATTACTCGGCCAGGCTGTCCCCTTCCTGCCAGGAGGCCCCCACCAGCCCCTCACCTGCAGCTCATTGGCCCTCTCCTGTAGTGCCTTGGGGTCATCAGGGATGGGAGCCTCCTGTGCCAGGGTGGACTCGAAGCCTTGGATGATCCTGTCTGAGTCCTGGATCTGCCGCTCCAGACCCAGGGCAGCCTTGGCTCTGCCACGGAGGGGAAAAGGTTAGCTTAAGGGTCAGACACCCCCCCGGCCACAGCCTGCTGCCCTGCCCAGGGCCCCGAGCACTCACTTCTCCCCATAGAGGTTACACAGAACATGCACATCGCTGTACTTGTTCTTGACACTGTTCAGGGCCACAGGCAGCTGCAGGGCAGCAGGGCCCACGGGTTGCACTGACAGAAATGCCTCGCAGTCCTGCTGGGCTGCCTCCTTTTCAGCTCCCAGTTTCAGCAGGCGCTGGGCCGTGCCCTGGAGAAGGGGTGGAGTGAGGTCACTGGGTTGTGGATTCTGCCCAGGTCTCCTGTGAGGTCAACCTCACTGTGCACAGGAAGGCAGCAGAGTGTGATGGGTCCGTGTTTGGGCAGTCAGGGAACTGGGTATAGTCCTGGCCCTACTAGTCCCCATGTGGCTGACCTAGGGCAGGTCAACTTCTCTGACCCTCAGTCTCTTCATCTACCAGATGACTGATGGGAGGATGACACCAGCACTAGGCTTACCATTGCCTCCTGTCATCTTCACCCTGTCCTCTCACAACAGCTTCAGGTCCCCCGATTCTGTCTCTCCAGGTTCGGAGAACCAAAGCCCTGGCTCTGTCCCCTGGGGATTATCGCCTTCATTCCCCCAGCCTTCAGTCACTCCTCCATCCCATAGGTCACCGTGTAGTGCCAACTCTGTGCCAGGTACCACCTGCCAGGTACCACCTGCCAGCTAGTCTGACCAAGCTTCCTGGGGCCCCCCTAACACCATGATGTGCCAGATGCTGTAGCTTTGAAACTTAAGGGCTTATGTGAGTGTGACAGCCTCCACTGTCAGTCACTCTGGAAACCACCATGCCCCACAGGGCAGCCAGTGACTTACTGAGATAGGGTAGAGAGGGCAGCCCCCACCGTAGCTCCAGGAGCTCCCAGGAGCTGAGGCCTTGGCTAAGACAGCACAGCAGCCCACACCTCCTGCCCCTCCCTTCCACAGGTGTCTTCTTAGGAGACCCTCTAAGAATGCTGGCACACTTTTCTCCATTTCAGAGTTGCCTCTGAGCCCCTGACCTTGCTGCTGTCCTACTCTGGGAGCCCCTCCTGCCCTGCCTGGACCTCCACACTAGCTGACTGCTGCCTCCTCATCTCTACAGAACATTGTGGAGAGAAAGTAACATGTTGCACAGGAATGTGAACAACACGATTTAAAGTTTTTAGAGCCAAACACTGAGGATATAATATACTTGAATAGAAACCAGCTTGGAAAGACTTCTGCCACCAGGTGTGGGGAAGGGCAGCCTTCACTTTGAACACTTTCAGGGGTGTTGAGTTTCCGTGGTACAGAACTTGTTCTTCTCTTACAATGATGTTCACACAATCCCACAACCTCTCCTGGAAGGATCCCCCATCAAACCAGGAGGAATTGCTCCTAAAATACCCCAGGCTTCAGCCAGGCATGGTGGCTCACGCCTGTAATCCCAGCACTCTGGGAGGCCGAGGAGGGTGGATTGCCTGAGCTCACAAATTTGAGATCAGCCTGAGCTACAGCAAGACCCCTGTCTCTAAAAAAATAGCCAGGCGTTGTGATGGGCACCTGTAGTCCCAGCTACTCAGGAAGCTGGAGGCAAGAGAATCACTTGAACCCAAGAGTTTGAGGTTGCTGTGAGCTATGACACCATAGCACTCTTCCAAGGGTGACAAAGTGAGATTCTATCTCATAAAATAAAATAAAATAAAAACAGAATAAAATGAAATACCCCAGGCTTCCTTGCAACTCTCAGGACCTCAGCCAGAACAGCTCCTGGTGTGAGGCCTTTATTCCCAGTCCTGTCGGAACCTTCCCCAGTATTACCACACTTCATCCTCCCTCAGGCAACCAAACAAGCTGGGTATTATTATGCCCGGTTGGGGAGGAGGCAGGATGAGAACCAGCCTATCTGAGCTTGGACTGTCCACGCCCCTCCTATACCTTGGGTCCTGGCAGCTGTTCCTCGGCTTGCATCAGCTCCCTAAAGAGTGTGTGCCCTCAGGGCAGAGCCCTGCCCAATGCTCACCCACCTCCTGGTTGTGGATGCGACCCTCCAGGTCTTCCAGTGGGGAAGTACGGCTCAGTGGGGCCCGGGCCCAGGCCAACACCTGCCTCTCTATCTGCTTCAGGTCCCCATCCAGCTGGGTCATCTGTGTCAGGAGCTTCTGAGCCTGTGGGTCGGCTGGTGCTGAGCCAGCTGGAGCTGGGGACAGAGGGTGCAGGTGAGGGCACAGGGCCTATCTCCTGTCTATACATGGGCACTCCCTGGGTGCCCACAGAAGGTCCTGTGGGGGGCATGGTTGGAAGAGGGAGGGCAGGGCATAACAGGAATAGCTTCTGAGCAAACATCCTAACGCAGAGTCACCCCCACCCCATCACAGCCCCACTGGCAGTGGCCACAGTAGTACTCTACCCTGTCTGTCCCAACAACCACCACCTTTCCCAGCCAGCTCTTGATACCCTGCTGGCCAGGCCATAGGGGCTCCCTGGCACTGGCCTTCAGGCTGTTCTGGATTGTGAGCAATTTCTGCTTCAGGGTCTGAAGCTCTGAGGCCAACCTGGAACAAGGAGAATATGAGACGAGAATGTCTTTCCTCTCACTCCCTCCCCTGCCTCAGCAGACATGGCTCCAGGTGAAGGCCAGGCTTAAGTCAGGGGTCTGCCAGGCAGTGGCCTTGGACACCACAGGGCCTGGTCTGGCCCACAGCCTGTCTGTTGCCCTCGCCAGGCCTACCTGGAGGCCCTCGCCACAGCTTCAGGGTCTGGGGCTGGGATGCAGAAGCAGGCGGCTGGGGCACTCTTGGTCTCCCCGCCAGGGCCCTGCACAGCCCAAGTGTGGGGGTCAGTATTGTCCAGCAGCAAAAACCGCTCACCCCGAAGCAGCTGCACCTGGGGGAGAGATGGGGAGTGAGCCATGCAGGCTGAGCACAGGGGCCAAGGCCAAAATGGGGTAGGGGCTGGGACAGGGACAGCAACTGGAACAGGGGTTGAGTAGGGGTAGGAAATTCTGGGACAGGTCAGAGGGCAGGCCTGGGTCAGGGGATGGAGTCCAGCAGAGGCAAGCACAGAAGTGGCTGGCGCTGTAACAGGGGTGCGATTGCCCAGGGCCAGGGGATGGGGACAGGGGCGGGTGGAATGAGCAGGGTTCACACTTCTCCTGAGTCCCAGTCACAGATGCTGTCCACTTGAAGGGGTTGCTGGGGTGGGATTCTGCGCTGAGGCAGAGGGGCCACCTCCTGGCTGAGCCGCTGCAGGTCCCCAATGGCCTTCTCGGTGACCCCCAGCTGCTTCTCCTCTGCCTGCTGGGGACCCATGCAGGGGGTGCTCAGGTCAGGCTGCATTGAAAACCAACCCCCTTCACCCCCATCCTCCAGGAAGGTCAGGTTCTGGCCCTCATGGAGGCAAGTCTCTAAGTCAGTAAAGTGAAAGGAACCCTCCCCCCAAGGGCCTAGGATCCTAGGGTCTGCTGGTAGTGGGGCGGGGGTAGCGGGGGCTCAAGCTCTCACAGGCTGCCCTTGTCACATTACAGATGAAAAAACTGAGGTCCAGAGAGAGGAGGCTGGTTACTGGCCAGCCTCCTTCTGCTGGAGCAGACCCCCTCCCCTGCCCCCCAGACCCGGGTACTTGGGGCCCAGAAAGACGGCAGGCCTGATTCCCAGGAGTAGCCTGCAGGTGACCTGGTGGGGTTGTCTCACCTCTAGCTGTCGCAGCAGCTCTGTGGGGACACCAGGGAGACTCCCAGGGGCAGGGCTGTACTTGCCGTCCAAGTTGGAGTTGAGCTTCGCCAAGGCCTGGCTGACTGAGTCGGCCTCTTCCTGGAACTAAGGTTGCTGGGTGGTCAAGAGCAGAGCCCGGGGCAACCTGCTGCCCACTGATCCTGCAAACTAGCTAAACTCAAACCAGTTATAACTCAGTCCAGCTAAACACAAACCAGACTAACCCTAAATCAGCTAACCCTAATCCACCACTCTCCCCTTAACTGTGGGCCTTTTTCCACCCCAGCAGAGGGGTTTTTCCTCCCTGGAGTTCTTTGCAAATGCCCCCTTTTGGTTCATTGGCCTTGTTTTTTAACGTGTCATTAAAACCTTTGTTTTTTGTCCTTCCTGCACATGTGAAGGTCATCCTCATCTGCCTCCCTCCAGGACCTGCAGTTGCTCTTACTGGGACAGAGGGTATTTGGGCTGCACTTGTTCCAGCCTCAAAGTAGGAGCTGGGATGTGCTTTAAAGAAGCATCTCACGGTGGGTAACACTACAGGATTCTTGTCATTGGGTGTGATAATGGTGTTGTGGTTCTACAGGAAAATGAATGCAACATTTTGGGTGGAAATTACCCCCCTCTAAAAATCCCAGTGTATATTATCTCATTGTTTCTCAGCCCTTTTTCATTATTATTCCCTAAAGGAATTTTGAGACATTTTTCCTTAATTGCCACCCCACCATCCTCATAAATTTGTTGTTGTTGTTGTTGTTGTTGTTGAGACAAGGTGATGCTCTGTCACTGAGGCTGGAATGGAGTGACATCATCATAGCTCTCTGCAACCTCAGACTCCTGGGCTCATGTGATCCTCCTGCCTCAGCCTTCTGAGTAGCTGGGACTACAGGTGCCCACCACTATGCCCAGCTAATTTTTTTTTTTTTTTTTTAGAGATAGTCTTACTTTATCAACCTCGGTAGAGTACTGTGGCATCACAGCTCACAGCAACCTCCAACTCCTGGGTTTAGGCTATTCTCTTGCCTCAGCCTCCTGAGTAGCTGGGACTACAGGCACCTGTCACAATGCCCAGCTATTTTTTTGTTGCAGTTTGGCTGGGGCTGGGTTTGAACCCACCACCCTCGGTATATGGGGCCGGCGCCCTATTCACTGAGCCACTGGCACCCCTCCGCCCAGCTAATTTTTAAAGTTTTGTGGAGACAGTCTCTTTATGTTGCCCAGGCTGGTCTCAAACTCCTGGCCTCAAGCAATCCTCCTGCCTCAGCCTCTCAAAGTGCTAGAAGTATAGGTGTGAACCACTCACTACATACAGACCTCATGCAATTTTAATAGCACAGGTAAGTCACATATCCACTTAGGTGCAGGTCTGTGCTTTGTGCATACAGAATTAGGACATTTTTTCACCCTTAAGAATCGACTTCCATCCCTCTGTGGGTGATATCAACCTGTTGAGGATGCAGGCGTGACTTTATCTTCCCTCTGGGACCTAGTCACAAGATGCAGCTCTGTCTTTTTTAGAGGTGCCTTCTCCTCACCAAGGAGGTCCTGTGGGGACCTCCAGGCACTAGTGTGCTGGTGGCTGCCTGCCCTGTGCCCTGCCCCGGGGCTCACCCTCCGGTAGTCCTCCACTTGCTGCAGGTGGCTCTCCTGGCAGATGCACAAATTCAGGAAGTTCTGCCACTCCAGCTTCAGGGCCTCCTGGTGGGTCTGGGGACAGCAGCACAGCAGGGACCCTAGGACCACGCCACAGCCACCGCCCCTCCATCTGCCCCTCCCCATCCTCCCCTGCCTCCCCAGCCTCCCCAGCCTCCCCAGCCTCCCCAGCCAGGGCGCGTCTGGGCAGTGGGCGGCGCTCAGCCTGCACCTGGATGGGCCCCACCGCGGGGTGCCCCAGCTGCACCATACGCTCCCCGTCGTCCTCCAGCTGGTTCACGCTCTGCTCCTGGCTCAGCAGCTCTTGCTGCTTGAAGTGCTGGGGGCGAACGTGGTCGGGGCGTGGCCGTGAGGACGGGGTGGCCCCGGCGGCCCCTCCCTCCTCGCCCTGTCCCCCAGCAGACCTCGTACTCCCGCCGCACGCCGGCGGGGTCGGCCATGTGGTCGCTCCAGTCCTGCTGCAGGATACGGCGCTGCTGCTCGGCCAGGGCGCTCAGCTGCCGCGTGCAGCCCTGCAGGTGCGTGTACAGGCTGCCCAGGCTCTGCCCGCGCCACGAGGCCGCCTTCTGCACTCAGGGCCCAGACGCCAGACGGGGGGAGAGGAGCGTGGCAAGAGGAGCCATCAGGCTGCCGGCACAAACGCGGGCCCCAGCCAGGGACCAGTCGGCCACCCAAGCCCAGCCCGAGCCGCCCAGCTGGGCCTCCCTCCTGCTCACCAGTAGGTCTCGGTATTGGCTCCGGATGGTGGCCGCGTCCTGCCTCGACCAAGGGTAGAACCACAGGCTGTGAGAAGCGGGTGCAGGGAGACGGCACCCCAGGGGCACCCAGCTGTGCCCCACCCATCTCGCTCCCCAGAGGGGCTGGTGCGGGAAGAAGCTGGGGCAAGGGCTGAGCGTCCCGTCCCGCGTTTCACCCACCGGCTCCACAAGGCTCCTCAGCTGCTGTCCATAGGCCTCAATCTCCTTCTGCAGGATGTTGTGCTCAGCCACCTGCTGCTCCAGCTCCGCCATACCCGGCCCGTACTGGCCCTCGCAGACCTGCTTCTGCAAGGGTGCCGGCCTCAGTCCCGCCACAGGACCCCACAGCGCCCCCCGCCCCCAGGGAGAGGAGCTGGCCATTTGGGCAGAACGTGGACCTGCCAGCGAAGTGAATGGCCTGTTGCTCATCTGGGGGCATGCCACTCCCCAGTGGTCCTGGCTGAGGTGTTGGTGTCACCAGGACAAGTTCCTAGGACTTAGCCTCTGAAAAGTCTTCCCATTCTGTCCTGCTTCATCTATGGCCCCAGCTTCAGTGCTAAGGGCCTCCGGCTAAGCTCTAGGACCCTCAGCATGCTCTGCTCCTCCCAGTCCCTTCCCCACTGTCCCTCAGCTCTCAACAGGAGATCCCCTTTTTTTTTTTTTTTTTTTTTTGAGACAGAGCCTCAAGCTGTCGCCCTGGGTAGAGTGCTGTGGCATCACAGCTCACAGCAACCTCCAACTCCTGGGCTTAAGCAATTCTCTTGCCTCAGCTTCCCAAGTAGCTGGGACTACAGGCGCCCGCCATGGTGCCCGCCATAACGCCCAGCTATTTTTTGGTTGCAGCCATCATTGTTGTTTGGCAGACCAGGCTGGATTTGAACTCACCAGCTCAGGTGTATGTGGCTGGCGCCTTAGCCACTTGAGCCACAGGCGCTGAGCTAGGACATCCCTTCTATTGTGCATCAAAGCACAACTTCTCACCCAATGGTCAGAGTGACCTGGTTCTGCCCACTTGCCCATAAAAACCCAGGCTTCCTCCCAGCAGGAGCCTTTACTCCTTTCTGGAACATTCTCTCATCATTTTACTATAATCCACTGGGTCCTCTCACCAACCTGAGGCCTCTTCATGTGCCTCCTCCTGTAGGAAGCCTTCCCTGACTTCACTGTCTGCTCTGCTCTCTTCCTTCCCAGGCCCCCAAATCACCCCCAGGTTCAAGTCCTGGATCAAATGCAGTTCTGTATTGCTTGCTGATTGCTCTGGGGTGTGACTTTGAACTCCTTGAGGGTATCTCAGATGTTAGGGGTGCCTCTAACCTGTTTTTGCTCCAGCACACGTGCCCAGTCAACCCTTGGCCCCATGTCAGGCGGCAGCACCATCTTCTCGTACAGGGCACGGTACTGTGCACACTCCTGGGTCACCCGCTCGTGCAGCTGCTTGATGCTGTCAAGGAAATGGCCGGCATATCAGGACTGGGCTGGGGTCTTCCCCAGGGACCTCCAGCATCTCTGTCCTTGAGCCGCAGCCCTGGCTGTGGCCCCACTCACTCCTTCTCGATCTCCTCGGCCTGCGGGTGCTTGAGCCTCCGGGCCTTATCCACATCCAGGAAGAGGTCCTTGAGCAGCACCTCGGCCTCCTTTAGGCTGCGGCCTGTTTCCTGCTGGTGCTGCAGGGCCTGGCTGTGCTCGCTGTTCACCCGGTCCTGTGGGCATGGGACAGGGAGCCCCATATGTCCTACTGTCTCATCTTGGCAGGCCTGAGTCCCACCTTTGGGACCCCACTATACCAGCCAGCCTCAAGGTCAGAGGGTCAAACCCAGGACATCTGTGGGGCAGGCAGTAGGGACATGAAGGGAGCCTGGCTTCTCCCATTGATCCCCAAGGTTGGAAGACCAACAAAGAAGGAAGGCCAAGCCCTTTCTTCCACTGTGTGTCAGGGAGCAGGCAGGGAAAGATAGGGGGTATCTGTGCCATCACAGCTGGGCAGTCCGGGTCCACTAGGCATGGTAATGGGTCTCCCATGCCACTGGACTGCCCCCCACGGTCCCCCACCTGCTGCACAGGCCTTACCTGCTGCAGCTTCTTCTGGGTCTCCAGGATGTCCCTTTCTACCTGGTCAGCATTGGCTTGCATGCGGGAGATGAGCAGGGCCAGTTCTTGGGTGGCAGCTCTGGTGGGTGGTGGGGACAGAGGGTAGCATGGTGGCCCCTAGTGCCCCACCCAGGTGAGGTCCCCTATATCCAGGCTCACTGCTCTGGAGGGAGGAGTCCATGGGCTGGGGGGACTCTGAGGTCTCTTTGAAGGAGACTGAGATATTCAGTCCTGGAGGGTGTGAGTGACAGAATTGTTCCCAACATGAGGGTTCAGAAAGTAAGGATGCAGGTATATGGCACAGGGGACCAGGTGGACCTGGCATCCTAGCCTCAGCCAAGAGCTCTGGCAGTGAGTCCCTAGCTTGCCCAGCTGTCTGCCCACTTGCACAGCACCTGGGAAACAGGTGCGTCACTGGCTTAGGTGCTAATACCTGAAAGCCTGGCAGGGCCCTGAGGAAAGGCCACTGGGCTAGTTGTAAGCAAGGAACCTCCTCCCACTCCAGCCCTGTCTCCTCCTTGCTGTCCCTCCCCACCCAGGGGCTTTGCCACTGTCTAGGCTTTAGCCACCACTGGGAGGAGCCACACCAAGTTGTGGTGGGAGGGGCAGAGATTTGAGGGTTGAAAGCCCAGACAGGGATCTGACTTGCTCTGGGTCACACAGTCAGGAACAGAGGGTAAGCCTGTTCCTGTGCCCCAGGATTGTGACCGTGTATTTGTTCATCAGTCTCCAATAGGGCACCTGCTGTATGCTTGCACTCACTCTCTGGAGGTCAGAGGGTCAAGCAAACCTGAGGAAAAAAGGCAGAGTAGGGCAGTGCCTGTGGCTCAAAGGAATAGGGCCTTGGCTCCATATGCTGGAGGTGGCGGGTTCAAACCCAGCCCCAGCCAAAAACTGCAAAAAAAAAAGGGCAGAGTACTCTAAGCCTCATGAGAATGGTACCCTGTGCGGGTCACAGTTCTGGGGAAGGGGAAGCCTTCATAGAGCTGTAGGCACCTGGCTGAGACTAGGATGCCAAGTCCACCTAAGGCTAGGATGCCAGGTCCACCTGGTCCCCTGTGCCATATACACCTGAACTAGGGGTCAAAGGATAGGCCTCATGGAAGTGCAGTGCTGATAAAGACAGCCTGTCCTTTCAGACAACCTGAAAGAACTGTGTGGCCAAGATGGCCTGGGTTGGAGCTGCCTTCTTCTTCTTCTTTTTTTTTTTTTTTTAATTAAATCATAGCTATGTACATTAATGCAATCGTGGGGTACAATGTGCTGGTTTTATATACAATTTCTTAGGTATTGTGCTAAGACATTTATATTCTACATTTAGTGAATTTCACATGTACCCTGTTAGAGCCTTCTTTATCACGGCTGCTATGTGACCTTGGGCAAGTTACTCAGCTTCTCTGTGCCTAAGGTTGCTTACTTGTTAATTGGGTGTTTAATAATTACTCCTCAGGGTTACTGTAAGCATTAATCAAATTAACCCATCTGAACCATGTAGGGCAGAGCCAGACACAGAGTAAGCATCCAACCTGTTTTTATTCCACTAGGAGGTAAGCCCCCTGAAGGACAGCAGTCTCGGCACACAGTAAGTGCTCAGCAGATACGTGCACATGAGGGGAGTGAGAGGCCTATTTCAGGGGCTGCAGCCAGAGCCAAAGGGGCCATGAGGATGGAGCTGGCTCAGGCCAGTGCACCGCTGACTCAGGGCTAGCCCCTAGGACGGCTGTTCCCATCAGGAGCAACACACTCCACCCTGGGCTGGGCTCAAGTGCCCCAGGGAGGACTGGTCACTCTAGTGAGAGTCTTAACTGGAGAGTCTTAACCGCCCTTTCCTGTCTGCCCAGAGGCCCAGCCTCAGTGTCTGTCAGGGCCTTGATTCCTATCAGGGTAATGAGTGAGCCACTCCCACACCCACCCATCCTCTCTGCTTTTATCTGGACACTGGCCCAGGCAGGCTGCCACCTCCACCTGCAGAGGGGGCTGAAGTCAGCAATTGGGAAGAACATTACCAAGTCTATCTGTAGAGAGCCAGAGCTGGGCCCAGCAGAGAGCAGGGTGACTCAAGGGAGCCACAGCTCCCCATCCACACACCCACACAAAAAGAAACCCCCCAGTCCTTTAACAAAATTCTCAAGGGCCAGGCACACCCCCTTGGTCCTCCTGCCCACCCTGCACCCAGGCCCCAAGGGTCGGCCCAGACAAGTGGAGCCTTGAGAACAGAGCTGCCCTCAGGAGCCAGATGCCTGGAGCCAGACTCTCCCAATTCCCGGCCTCCTGGCAAGGGGGGCCAGCAGCTCCTATCCAGCTTTTGTCTCACAGGGTGGCCTGAAGGGAACTTCAACTTGTGGCCCTCAGGATGCCCTGGAGAATGTCAGGGCCTCCAGGCTGTCTTTCGCCTTCCACCAGGGCTGCAGCTTGGCCTCAGCCTGGGACTCCTAAGGCAGGGAGAGAGTCCAGCCCTGGGTCCTTTGGCCTTGGGACACCAAATGCCAGCACTGGCTTGGTCCTGGGCTCTAGACTGCCACCGCCACGTGCTGAAACACTTGGGACAGGCAGTACCTTCACCCCAGCTCCCCAGCCCGACTCACCGGCTGTGCTTGCTGGGGGAACCCTTGGGAGACCCCTTGGCTGGGGAGCCCTTCGGAGATCCCTTCCCCTGGGAGCCTTTGCTCAGGCCCTTGAACATGGTCGTAAAGGCAGATGCTGGCTCAGTCTGGGTTCAGCTGGCACGGAAGGGCAGGTGGGTGGCGGGCAGGCGTTCTTGCTGGCTGGTCAGCTGGGCTCTGGCACAGTGGAGCAGTCGGTCGGGCGGGGGAAGGCAGTTTCAGGAGGCCCCTCCCTGCAGGTGAGGCGGCAGAGGGGCCTGGGCCTAGGGCTACCGTGCAGGCACCTGGCTGGCTGCACTCATGCCTGCCCTGCACAACCAGTCTGGGAGGAAAGGGCATCGCCCACAGGGCGGGGCGCCAACCTGCCCGACTCCCACAGAAGGTTTGGACTTGTTACACCCACACACCCAGAGGGAGTGCGGCAGCAATCACACCCAGATAGGGAAATAGCTGAGGCCTGGAGAAACGGAGCTAGAGACAGACAGACCAAGACACACACACACACACTAAGACACAGACTCAGGGACAGAGCATGGCCCGGGAGCCCCAGAGCAGGCAGGCCTCCCCTGTGGCTTATGCTCCACCAGGAGAAGTGGGGCCCTCCAGCCAGCCCAGGGGTCCGGGTCTCCACCTCCTATTCTCCCCTGACATGATGGAACAGCCAGGGGATATTCACCCTAGACAACTGGCACAGAATACATAACAGGGCGGCGCCTGGGGCTCAGTGAGTAGGGCGCCGGCCCCATATACCGAGGGTGGCGGGTTCAAACCCAGCCCCGGCCAAACTACAACAAAGAATAGCTGGGTGTTGTGGCGGGGGCCTGTAGTCCCAGCTACTCAGGAGGCTGAGGCAAGAGAATCGCCTAAGCCCAGGAGTTGGAGGTTGCTGTGAGCTGTGACGCCACAGTACTCTACCAAGGGTGATAAAGTGAGACTCTGTCTCTACCAAAAAAAAAAAAAAAAGTACATTTCAAAAAGTGGGTACCACCAGCTGGGTCTCCAGAGCATGGCCCTGGCTGGCCCAGAGTCATCCCCTCTGGATGTGGCTGCAGAGCTGGATGTGGGAGGATGCACATCACTGGGGTCCTCAGGATTCTCAGGCCAACTCCAGAGAGGCCAGGGTGTGCCTTGGACGCCCTTCCCCAGGAGCCACACACCTTCAGGCGCTGCCCCTGGGGACCTGTCGCATGCCTGCAATCAACTGTTCTCAGAAAGAGGCCATTTGTTGGCTGACTGTAGGGCCAGGGGCTGTCCCTTATCACTTTCTTCTCGTGCCCAAGTCAGCACTGCTGCCTTCCCCTTTCAGACTGGCCTTTGCTGGGGGGTGGCACTCACTGGTAGTGGGGCCTAGTGGGGCAAGATGTTTTCCATTGAGCTGAGCTAGGTAGGGGAGAGGCTCTCTGAGCAGAGGGCAGGCACCAAAAGGCTGGAACAGTTGTTTCTCCTCTCTGCAGAAGCCCTCCTGGAACTAAATGAGCCCTGCAGTGGGATCTTCACATGCCTGGTGACTACGGACTAACTGATTCACTGCAAGAAAAACAAGAGCTGATTTTTCGGTGTGACTGTCTCATGCTGGATCAAATCAGACCCAGATAAAGGCTGCCGGACAGCTGGCAGGAACACCTGAGCTCTGATGCGAGTTGTCGTCACAGGAGGTTCCTGCTCATATGGCAGTGACCTTGGCCCCCAAGAAGAAAACAAGAAAAGGTATGGATAGAGTGTGGCTCTCTCTGTGCTTCCTCTCTGGCCTCTCAGCCTTTGGAGAGAGAGGATTTGTTCATTTAGAACTGTTTTCCAACCTTTTTTATTTCGCCACACACTTGAACGTATAGTTAAACTTCCATGGCACATTTAAATTATGTTGATAAAAAAAAAAGATTAAAAAAAAAGATTTAAAAAAGAATATACTTACTGTGTTTTGAACTTCTTTAAAAAATAATTCAATTAATGATCTTCAAAAATTTTCACAGCACACCTAAGATCCTCTCACGGCACACCAGTGTGCTGCAGCACACCAGTTGAAAATCATGGATTTAAAAGGCCAGGATACAGACTGACAGAATGGAGACCCCTGGTGTCCCACACGGTAGCCACAAGCCCTGCTGTGTGGCTTTGAGCATTTGAAAATGGTCCACACCCAGATGTGCTTTTTTTCTTTTTTTGAGACAGAGCCTCAAGCTTTCACCCTGGGTAGAGTGCTGTGGCATCACAGCTCACAGCAACCTCCAACTCCTAGACTCAAGTGATTCTCCTGCCTCTACCTCCCAAGTACCTGGGACTATAGGTGCCCACCACAACACCTGGCTATTTTTTGGTTGCAGCTGTCATTGGTGTGTGGCGGGCCCGGGTTGGATTTGAACCCACCAGTTCAGGTGTACGTGGCTGGCACCTTAGCCACTTGAGCCACAGGTGCCGAGCCCTTTTTTTTTTTTTTTTGGCAGAGTCACACTGTGTCACCCGCAGTAGAGTGCTGTGGCGTTGCAGCTCACAGCAACCTTCAACTCTTGGGCTTAAGTGATTCTCTTGCCTCAGTGTGGATTTAAAAGGCCAGGATACAGACTGACAGGATGGAGACCCCTGGTGTCCCACATGGTAGCTACAAGCCCTGATGGAGGGCTTGTAGATTCTCTTGCCCATGTAGCTGGGACTACAGGCAAACGCAACACCTGGCTAATTTTGTTGCAATTGTTTAGCTGGCCCGGGCTGGGTTTGAACCCACCACTCCCAGTGTTTGTGGCTGGTGCCATAACCACTGTGCTACAGGCTCTGAGCCCAGATATGCTTTATGTGTAAATTCACCCTGAATTTTAAAGAAAATTACACGGAAAATTTTACATGGAAAAAGAATGTAAAGTCTCTCATGAATGTTTTGTATTGATTACATATTGAAATATTTTGAATATACTAATTTAAATGAATTTTTATTTGAGACAGGGTTTTGCTCTGCTGCTCAGGCCCAATCATAGCTCATTGGAGCCTCTAACTCCTGTCCTTCAATGATCCTCCTGCCTTGTCCTCTCAAAGTGCTTGGACTATAGGCCTGAGTCACTGTGCTCAGCCAGAAATGTATCTTAAAATATCAACTGTTGCTTTTTATTTTTTCTTTCTTTTTTTTAATGTGGCTACTAGAAAATGTATTTCTTTTCAGGGTTATAAATTTTATATAGGAAGAACAAAGAGAAATTTTAGGGCACTTGTAAAGAGAGTTGGAAGTGGGTCCCTCTCATGAAGGAGTAAAGATGAGAGAGAGAGATGTAAAGGTCTGCAGCAGTACAAACACTCTGTTTGAAATTGGTTGCCAGTCTTTCATCGGAGAAAGCAAAACTAACCTACACAAGTTTCAAGGTAACAGAGATTTTTATTTAGGATGAATAAAGAGAAAGTTTAGATCACTTCCAAAGGGAATTGGAAAAGTGACAGATGAGGCTTGCTTTTGTGGCTCATGTTAGAATTCTATGGGATAGACAATAGCTCCCTGCGGCCCACAGCCAAATACTATTAGCTCCGTCAGGCTCAGGGGCTCAGTCTGGGGCCCTAGAAAATGCCTATAGTTCTCCATACTCCTGCTCATGCTCTCCCCAAGGCAGTTCAACTGAGTGCCAAGTCCAAAAACACTGAAACAGTTCACAGATTATTTTACTCTCTTTACTCTTATTTAAAAAATTATCTGGAGAGAAAAATGGCAGCCAAGTAACAGCTTCCTTGCATCTGGGCACTGTGAGTCTGGGGAGATAAGACTCCAGGCATCCTGGCTGGTGGGATCTGCCTGTAATCATCCCTTTGAGGATACAGGGAGTCAGCGAGAGACTTCTGGACCCCAAGAGGAGGACAAAAACAGTGGAAAACGGGCAAGTGGTCGCATGTGTTCAATCTGTCTAATCCCGCCGACAGCTTCCACAGGCACGGGAACTTAAAGAGCAAGAGGAAGTGAAAGGAAAATTAGGGCAAGGAAACAGATAAAAGAAAACACTCATGAGGAAGAATCAGCAGAAAACTCCTGGCAACATGAAGAACCAGTCCAGAGCAACCCCTCCAAGGGACCATGAGATAGCTACTACAGAGGAATCCACCTATAAAGAAATGTTAGGAATGGCAGAAAGGGAATTTAGAATACACATGATGAAAACAATGAAGGAAATGATAGAAACAATGAAGGAAACTGTTAATAAAGTGGAAAATAACCAAAAGGAAATCCAAAAACAGAATCAAATAAGAGATGAACGGTATGAAGAATATAGAAAGGATATAGTGGAGCTGAAGGAACTGAAGCAGTCAATTAGGGAACTTAAAGATGCAATGGAAAGTATCAGCAACAGGTTAGACCATGCAGAAGAAAGAATTTCAGAAGTAGAAGACAAAGTTCTTGAGATAACTCAGATAGTAAAAGAGGCAGA
>CAUYPK010013695.1:0-13950 GCA_963574355.1 Loris lydekkerianus | reverse complement strand
ATTTCTGAGGAGTTTGTTGTTATTTCGTCTTTGTCATTTCCTATTGATGAAATTAGAGTTTTTACTCTGTTTTCCTGATTAGGTTAGCCAAAGGTTTCTATTTTATTGACCTTTTCAAAAAACCAACTTTTTGATTTATTGATCTGTTGTATAATCCTTTTGTTTTCAATTTCATTTAATTCTGCTCTAATTTTGGTTATTTCTTTTCTTCTACTGGGTTTGGTGTTGGAATGTTCTTCCTTTTCCAGTAGGTTGAGATGTCCCATTAAGTTGTTAACTTCCTCTCTTTCTGTTTTCTTGAGGAAGGCTTGCAGTGCTATCAATTTCCCTCTTAGGAATACCTTTGCAGTATCCCAGAGGTTCTGATAATTCATGTCTTCACTGTTGTTTTGTTCCAAAAATTTGGCAATTTCCTTCTTAATCTCGTCTCTGACCCAGCTATCGTTCAGCATAAGGTTATTTAACTTCCATGTTTTTGTATGAGTATGCAGGTTCCTGTTGTTACTGAGTTCAACTTTTATTCCTTGGTGGTTCGAGAAGATGCAAGGAATGATTTCTATTCTTTTAAATTTACTGAGGTTAGAGATCTGACCTAAGATGTGATTGATTTTGGAGTATGTTCCGTGGGCTGATGAGAAGAATGTGTATTCAGTTTTCTTGGGGTGAAATGATCTGTACATGTCTGTTAAATGCAAATGTTGAATGGTTAAGTTTAAATCTAAAATTTCTTTGCTCAGCTTTTTATTGGAGGATATATCCAACACTGCCAAATGAGTGTTAAAATCTCCAACTATTATGGAGCTGGAGGAAATCAAGTTGCTCATATCTGTTAGAGTTCTCTTTTAAATTGAGGTGCATTCTGGTTGGGTATATAAATATTAATAATTGAAATCTCATCATATTGAGTATTACCCTTAACACATATGAAGTGACTGTTCTTATCCTTCCTTATTTGTGTTGGTTTAAAGCCTATTGTATCTACAAATAGAATTGTAACACCTACTTTATCCTGATTTCCATTAGCCTAAAATATAAATGACCATCCTTTCAACCTGAATCTATATTTATCTTTTAAGATAAGATTAGATTCTTGTATGCAGCACATACCTGGCCTGAGTTTTTGTATCCAGTCATCCAACTTGTGCCTCTTTAGAGGACAATTTAAGCCATTCACATTAATGGAGAATATTGATAAGCCTGGTAGAATTTTGGGTATCAAGTTTTTCAAAAGTCCAGTGGACATTTTTAATCCTTTTGCCCCTGTGGAAGTTAGAGTTTGATCAAAAGTTAGTTTACTTTTGTGTTAGAGGATTGTGCTGTTCATTATGGAGGATAGATCTGAAAATATCCTGGAGAGCTGGTTTAGTTATGGCAAATTTCTTCAATATGTGAATGTCATTAATGTATTTAATTTCTTCGCCATAAATGAAACTCAATTTAGCTGGATACAGGATCCTGAGTTGAAAATTATTTTGTTTTAGGAGATTAAAAGTTGATGACCACCCTCTTCTGGCTTGAAAGGTTTTACCAGAGAGAGCTGGAGTCATTCTATTATTCTTCCCTTTGTAAGTTATGGTTTTCTTACATCTTGCTGCTTTCAGAATTTTCTCTTTCATATTAACGTTAGTGAAGTTAATTGTGATGTGCCTGGGGGATGTCTTATTTCGGTTGAGTCGTACTGGGGTTCTGAAACTGTCTGCTATCTGAATTTCAGAATCTCTTGGTGTGTCTGGAAAATTCTCTTTCATAATTTCATGGAGAATAGCCTCTGTGCCTTGTGAAGCCG
This sequence comes from Loris lydekkerianus, assembly GCA_963574355.1. Taxonomy (NCBI): domain Eukaryota; kingdom Metazoa; phylum Chordata; class Mammalia; order Primates; family Lorisidae; genus Loris; species Loris lydekkerianus. Next base: position 12,164 of record CAUYPK010013695.1, on the reverse strand, counting down.
GTTTGTCATTTTCAGGGATTCCTATGAGGCAAATAGTAGCTTTCTTCAAATTATCCAAGAGCTCTCTGAGAGAAAGATCCATTTTTACTCTCCATTTCTCTTCCTCTTTGAGAGTTTGGGAGTGTTCAAAAGCTTTGTCTTCAATATCAGAAATTCTTTCTCCTGCTTGCTCCACTCTGTTACTGAGGGATTCTACTGTATTTTTCTGGTTTTTGAGGGCTGCCAATTCTTGTCTCAATGTACAAACTCTTTGGTGATTTTATCTTTAAATTTGTTGAATTCTTTAGACAACTTTTGAAGTATTCCTGGAATTTCTAATTCCAACTTTTCCTCCATTTGATTAATCTTGTTTTGAATGCAAATTCTGAATTTGATTTCTGACATCTCAGCTATCTGTTTACAAATGATATCTTCAGTTGTGCCTGCCATATCTTTTCTTGGGGGGGGAGGGGTTGATCTACTCTGGTTATTCATGTTACTGGAGTTTTTCTGCTGATTCTGCCCCATGATTATTTTACACCGTTTGACTAGATGAGCAGATAAAGAGAAGTTGGGTTGGAGGCTCCAGGAGTAGTGATTAACCAGCCCTTTGCCCAAAAGCTAGAACTGGTGTCTGTACCCTTTCCCCTGGAATTTTGCCAAGCATCCATACAGTGCTATGGCCTGAGAAACTGGGGACCTGCTTGGTGTGGTAGGGCTAAGTGGCTCTGTCTTGTTTTTGGCTGGTCTCAGTCCTACCCTAGTGAATCAGTTACTCTGGGTTGAAGTCTCAGCTGTGGAGAAATACCAGCAATTAAGTCACCCTGCACCCCACAGGCAATAATTGGAAAAGGAAAACCAAATCTTCCCACAAACACATACCCAGAGTACCACTTGGATAGTCCTCGGGTGATTGGCCCAGTTCATGCTGTCCAAATCAATTGTCTCAGTCAGCACCTGTCTCAGGTGGGATAGTTTCAAAAGGTCTCTGGCAACTAGATCACAGGGGTCTTCTGGCAACTCAAATATGACTCGCTCTGGTGCTCTGTGAGGTCAGGAGGACCCACCTAGCAAATAGATTAGTCTGAGAAGGTTGGTGCCTCCTTCCCCACCTTGCACCTCTGTCACACCCAGTCACTGATAACCCCACAGGGCTGTGACCCACTTGCCTCCAATGACCAGATACTCCAAGGGTTTGCACCTGCCTGAATCACAGGGAGATGTATGTCTCTTTAGCCAGGCTGCTGCTTTCTGCCACTATCTGGCAGGGGCAGGTGAGCCTGACAACCTCAGCTGTTTAATGGAGGCTGGGGCTGTTCACTCAGTTTCAGCCCCACCACTGATGGAGGCTACTGACAGAACAGAACAACTTCACCGAATTTGTTTCTGTCCCAGTTATTTTCCCCCTGGAGATAATACGGTGTTTGAGTTCACAGAAATTGCAACTCAGGCCTGGTCTGTGCTGTTGCCCAGTCTCAGCTGCAGTTTGTATTGGAGTGGCATGGTTAGTTATCAGTTCAGCCTCTGCCTGCCCTCCTTTGTCTCTGCTAATTATCCCCTGAGGGCTGGATGCATCTTAGGCTCAGTAAAGCGGTCCTCTGAATCAGCCCCACCCTGGAAATCTGCTGGCTCTGCGTGTGCATATTCTGGTTGCCATGCTCCACCTAGGCCAGTACCACCTCAGGCAAACCCTATACTCACAGGGCCTGCATCTCAATCCCAGATCTGTTCTGCCAGTGGCTGCCACCAGAGAAGATGCCTGGCTTCTGCTGGTTTCCCAGAGAGACAGGGAGTGTGACTCTGGAATATCCAGGAGTGAGCCCTATTGTTGCCAAAAAAAGGTTGCTGCTCTGTGCCTTGGGGCACCACCACTCCTGTATGGTTCCCTTTCAGCTGACCATCCTCTCTTTACTCCCATGCCACAGAATCAGCACTGACCAGCAGCAGTCCATACCCTGTCCACTCCTCTCGAGAAAATACCCAAGAATCTGGACTCCTGGGGGCAGGCTTCTAGACCTCATAGGGAGAGTAGAGGGTTGTGCTCAGAGTTCAGAATTGCAGGTAGAGAACATATACAGTTTTATATAGTTTTATGCCTGGCAGGAGAGTGCCATGGAACCCTAGTAGGGGAAGTAGATCCATTTTTTAGAGGGTATCTCCTGTGGGATATAATGGTAGGACTTTTGAACTCTGCTCACTTGTTTGTATGAAGTACTGCAAGCCATTCTCATAGGGGAGGGGACTCCCGTCTGCTTGGCGATGGATTTTGTACCTTTTGTTTGTATCTTTGGGTTCGCAGTTCACCTCAACAGGGTTGATGTGCATTCTCAACCTTCTCTCTTGTCTCAGCTCTAATCCACCAGGTTGCTTGCTAAACTTCTGTCCTTTAACTCTCCTTCTGGATGGAAGCCTCTGTGGAAAGCTAGCTTCAGTCAGCCATCTTGCCTCTGCCAGGAATGATGGTTTTATATAGTGAAGAGCTTGGTTTTGCTCTGTGAGTCAATCTCAAAATTGTTTTCTTTTAATAGGTGAGTTACATTGTTGGAATGTTTTTATAGAATTGATTTATTCAGTCTATTCTCAACTCTGTCATATGATTTTATGCTATATTTTCTATACATTATATAATATTTCATTGTGGTCATTTTTCTCTCCTTTGTTGTGTTTTATGTTTCTTTTGGCATTTGGAAAAGTTCAGAATTTTGTTTTAGTCATTACCTTTATACAAATGCCTTTTCACTTTGGCATCTACTAAATGATTTGTTCAACTTTAAATTATACCTTTTTATTCCTATTACCCATATGGGAACCTATTAGATTATTTTATTTTTATTTTTCTATCTCTTTTCTTCCCTTATTTTATAGATGTGATACTTTTAATTTTTAACATGAAATTTATTTACTATTATTTCATCATATGCTTCACCCCTTGTTTAGTCTTATATTTACAAGGAAAACATATTTAATAATTACCATTTTGCAAAAATTTCCCCACTCATCTCATCATTGGATGAATTTTGTTCTCAGGAAGATGTATGTTTGAAACTGTGATATTCAAAGGATGGCTTGGCTAGATATAAAGTCCTTGATTCACATTTTCTTTAAGTTTCTTAAAAATTTTGCACTGTCATCTTGATTTATATGCCACTATGGAGAAAGATAATGCCAGCCTGACTTTATTTCTTTATTTTTTAATTTTTATTTTATTATTACAGGTTACACTAATTGCATTTGTCAAGTAAAGTCCCTCTTATAAATGTGTTCCTCCCTCAAGAGGTGTGCCAAACACCATGACCTCCCTACCCGCTCCCTCCTTCCCTCTCTCCGCTTCCTGATTCCCCCACCCTCCCCCACCATATACTAGGTCTTCAATTGTCCTCATATCAAAATTAAGTACATTCTTAATTTCTTGCTTCTACATTCTTATGATGCTTTGCTAAGAAGAATGTGTTCCACCTCCATCCAAGTGAGTACAAATGACATATAGTCTCCATCTTTTTTAGTGGCTGAATCATATTCCATGGTATACTAATTTGATTTCTTTAAAAATTATTTAGTCTGTTTGTTTGGTAACCTGGAGAGAATTTCTATTGTTTTTAAAGTTTAATAAGATTTATCTTGAATATTACCATTTTGGTCAATCTTCAATACTGAGAGTCAGCCTTTATTTCTTCTTTATTCAGTTTTTGAAATATTCTTTAGAGGCTCCAATCACACATATTTGGGTTTTCTTTTGTGTTTCCTATTTCTATTATTTTCTCATTGATTTATTTTAGCTGTTTATTTTGCTTTAGTTCTGGTTATTTTATTCCCCTCTTTAATATGTCTCATTGCATCTTTGGGACAATATCTTTTGTCTTGTGTATCTTACAATTTAGTTCATTTCTGAGATGATTTTGCTTTTTTCTATAATTTTTTTTGAGTTTGTTCAAATCTCATTTCACATTTTCTATTTTTTATCCATTTCTATTATAAGTTTAAAATATCTCATTCAAGATGACTTTCGTAAGTATAAATGTTTCTTAATATTTAACTTAGATTGGAATTCCAAATAATTATTCTTTGTTTCATGGCTAGTTTGTAGGGGAAAAGATAAGGTGAAATGTTTTCTTCTTGAAGCGACTTGTTGAATGTCTATTTGAGAAAACCATATTAATAGTTCATGTTTCCTCATTCTCAGACAAATGGATATTGTCCATTAGAAATCTTAAAGTCTGCAATTAGTGCAGATTAAATTAGCTTTCATTTTACTTTAAATCAAGATAATAACAATGTGCTCATGGTTATTAGGTATCATGGTTGCTTAATTTGGGGGGCAGAGCCTTTGCATCAAGCTCATATTTCTGTTTTAGAGGTTACTGACTCTTTTGCATCATTTGCTACATGAGATGTGACCTTCTAATTAGCTAAGGTTCCTGAAACATTTGATGTTTCATAAGGTAATTCATAGAACCATAGGAAATGGGGACAGGAAGGAAGATGAACTAATCTAAAGGTCTGGGACACTGCATATTTCTTTCAGGGCATTTGGAAAGCTGACCTTTTCTTTTGTCTCTGTAAAGGATAAAAGCGAAGGACAGAGCTGAAGAAAAGTGTGGGTGATCATGCTATTGTGACTCAGTTGGAGACAAAAACTAATTTTAACTCTAAGCAATTATTATATTGTCTTTATGCTAGAACATGGCATTGGGAAAGGGAAACCTGCCTCTAAAAACCCCTTGGGGAAGGCTAATCATAGTCTTTCACTCACAGAAGAGGTAGTAGAACACAGTGTTTCAATAAAGGCCATTCCACTCTAATGGGAATACACTTGAGTGAGCACCGATGAGAGCTGGAGGAGGGAGACCAAGCAGACATCAACAACAGCCTGCCCACCTCTCAGATGTGTGTAATCATACCAGGCTTGTCAATAGGAAACTGAAACTAAAAGAAGTTAATAAATTACCCAATGAAAGAAAAAAGCTAGTAGGTATTAGAACCCAGAAATGTCCCAATTTTTCTGAATCCAGAGCCTTGACTCAACTAATATGTTAAACTGTCCTGGGATTCATCACTGGTTTAAAAAGGCAGGTCTTGCACCATGTGAACAGCTCTTCACTGTCTCAATTTCACATTCCATTTGCACATAGACATTATAATACTATCTGCTTTAAAGCAAAGGCATGAAGATTGAATAAAGAACTTAGGGAAGGGTGGAGCTCAGTGAGTAGGGCACTGTGGCTCAGTGAGTAGGGCACTGGCCCTATATACTAGAAGTGGCAGGTTCAAACCCAGTCCTGGCCAAAAACTGGAAAAAAAAAAAAAAAGAAAGAAAGAAAGAAAGAAAGAACTTAGGGAAATGCCTGGCACATTGTAGCTACTGACTGATTTAATTCAAAAATGATTTATTGAGTTAATAATATGAGCTATCACTTATCTGTTAATCACTTTCTATGTGCTAGACACAGTGATTGGTAATTTCTATTTACTATTTTACATAATTCTTACAATGACCACCACAGTGTAAGCATTGTAATTACCTTCCTTTTTATAGGTGAGGAAACAGGTTCAGAAAGATTATAGGATAAAACAAGGTCAAATACATGAAAATTAATTTCCCCAAATAATTTCACTAAAAGAATAATTTTCTAAATTTTTAAGAATTGTTTTTTTAAGTTCCATTTTGCATCAGCACCATCCCTGGCCTTGCTTTAGCTTTTGCATTTTCCTGTCTTTACATCTTATATAAGAATGGATAAGATTTCTTTTATGCACAAAATTCAGTGTTTTACAGTTTTCTGTACTTAGGCATTCCCTAGCACTTGCCCTGCCTCTTGTGGGAAAACCACAAAGTGAACTGTTTTACTCCAGCTTATTTGCCCGAGAATTTACAGTGAATTGTCATTCAGTTAATATATCATTAATTGATCATTAGATGGTTGGATGAGTTAATTAAAACCTATTTATTTATGACAAGTTGAGTTTTACCTAACTGACACAGGGCCAGCTGGTGGCTAGCTTTTCACCATTGTTATTGTTGGTGGTGATGTTTTACTAGATGGCAGATGACTGACACCAAGTACGTTGAATGATACAGGTGCTCAGTATGTCTTGAATTTTTAAAAAGCATTCTTCCTGATCTTGGAGCTCTGTGACAAGAGAGTAGGATTATCTCTGGGGAAGCCACATCTACCCATTTTTACTTTTATATTAGTAAAAAGAGCAATAATGCACATTATTTATTTTTAGCTTAGACTAGTCTCTGGTAAAACCCACCTCTTGTAATTGATTAGGGCTGCTTTGTTTTCCTTTCTCCATTCACTTGTCTAAACCACAAATGTTGAAATCATTAAGCTTTGCTCTTCCTCTCACCGCCCCCCCCCCCCCCAGATTTTTGCATGTCATTTTGGGCTTCTTAAGTACCTTACAACATATCCCTCTTTGAGCCAACCTCCTACCATTATTTGACAGAAAGACACTATTGTCTATTATCTAATTACTAAAACAGTCTTCCAAAAGCTCTTCCACTTCCACCTCTTCCTTGCCCAACCCATTCTTCATACCACAGGCAGAATAATCTATCTAAAATATCAATGCCATATAGTGACACTCTGCAGCTCAGAACCCACTATAGGCTCCTTGTCACCATAAGGATAAAGTCCAAATGAAAATACATGGCATCCAATGGGGAAAAATAAAAAGCATTCCTGCTTAGTACTGGAACCAGACAAGGTTGCCTACTATCACCACTTTTGTTCAACATAGTGCTGGAAGTCTTAGCCAAAGCAATGAGGTAAGGGAAGGAAATCAAGGTATCCAAATGGGGAAAGAAGAGGTCAATTTATCACTTTTTTGTTGATGGCATGATCTTACATTTAAAAAGCCCCAAAGATTCAGCCAAGGGACTGCTGGAATTGATAAATAAATTCAGTAAAGTATCAGGCTACAAGATCAATGTACACAAATCAATAGCTTTCCTATATGATGAGAACAGTGAAGCTCAGAGTCAAATAAAAGGTATAATACCTTTCTAAGCAGTGACAAGGAAAATAAAATTCCTAGGGATATATTTAACCAAGGACTGAAAGACCTCTATAGGGAAAACTATGAAATAATGAGGAAAGAATTTGCAGAAGACATAAACAGATGGAAAAACATATCATTCTCATGGATTGGCAGAATTAACATTGTTAAAATGGCTATACTACCCAAAGTGATTTACAGATTCAATGCAATTCTCATTAATAATACCAATGCTGGACAGCACCTGTGGCTCAAGGAGTAGGGCACTGGCCCCATATACCAGAGGTGGCAGGTTCAAACCTGGCCCCCGCCAAAAACTGCAAAATAAAATAAAATAATACCAATGCTATCTTTCACAGTTCCATATAAAAATGGAACAGTTCCACACAGAAAAAATACTTCTACGCTTTATATGGAACTAGAAAAGACCCAGAATAGCCAATGTAGCCCTACATAATAAGAATAAAGTAGAGGCACCACCTTACCAGACTTCAACCTATATTACAAGGCTATAGTAACCCAAACGGCGTGGTACTAGAACAAAAACGGAGACATCGAACCTATCCATTTAAACCTGTGGATCAAAACAGAGAAGTCAGAGATGTACCACCTCATATTCTCATCTGATATTTGAAAAATTAGATAGGAACTCACACTAGGGAAAAGAATCCCTATGCAATAAGTGGTTCTGTGAAAACTTCATAGGCACATATAAAAGACTGAAACAGGTTCACATCTCTCACCAATTAAAAAATTAATTCACAATAAATAAAAGACTTAAACCTAAGACACAAAACTATAAGAATTCTAGAAGAAAATGTTGACAAACTCTTATAGATATCAGTCTCAATTTCTGAAGAAGACCTCAAAAGCAATCAGCAACAACAAAAAACAAACAAGTAGGATGGATTAAATTAAGAAGTTTCTGCATAGCCAAAGACAAAATCAACAGAGTAAATAGATAATCCACAGAATGGGTGAAAAGACTTGCATGCTCTACATCTAATAAAGGGCTGATAACCAGAATCTACAAAGAACTCAAGCAAATCAACAAGAAAAAAATCAAACAACCTCATTAAAAAGTGGACAAAAGATATGAACAGAAAATTTTCAAAGAAAGATAGGCTAATGGCCAACAAACACATGAAAAAATGCTCAACATCTCTAATCATTAGGGAAATGCAAATCAAGACCACGAGGAGATACCACCTATCTCCAGTGAGAATGACTCATATCAGAAAGTCTCAAAACTGATGTGCTGGAGTGGATGTGGAGAGTAAGTAACACTTATACATTGTTGGTGGGATGACTGCAAACTAGTACAATCCCTATGGAAAGTAATATGGATACACCTCAAAGAACTAAAAGTAGACCTACCATTCAGTCTGGCAATTCCACTACTAGGTATTTACTCAAACAAAAAAAGAACACTATCAAAAAGACACTTGCACTTGGATGTTTAAAGCAGCACAATTTACAATCACAAGGATGTGTAAACAACCCAAATGCCTATCAATACATGACTGAATTAATAAAGTGTAGTATATGTATACATGGAGTATTACTCAGCCATTAAAAAAAAAAAGGTTGATCTAGTATCTTTTGTTACTACCTGGATGGAACTGGAGACCATTCTTCTAAGTGAAGTATAGTAAAAATGGGGGGGGGGGGGGAATTCACATGTACGTAATACCAAATTGGAATTAGTCTATCAATACTTACATGCACATGTGGAAGTAAAACTCAGTGGGAATCAAATAGTTGGGAGAGGAGATGTTATTGGATTAATTTATACCTAATTGGTATAATGCACACATACTGGAGAAAGGGCTCACATAAAACTTTAACTTCAACTGTACAAAACAAAGAATGTAACAAAAGCATACTTGTATTCTTGTGATATTATAATTTTTTAAAAATAAATTACAGTTAACAAAAAAAGGAAAAGAAAATATATGGAACCCAAATACTTCACAGTCTAGACAGCTTCTCCACTTGGATCTTCTTCTCCTGCCAACATGAAACAGGGCAGTTGTCCAAACACAGCAACCTCTTCTCAGCTCTAGAACTTTACATATGCTTTCCTCTGCTTGAAATACTCTTTCCCTTTATCTTTCTGGCTACCTCTTGTTTAAGGTCTTCCAAATCATCAAGGTGTTAACAGTTTTATGCACACACATAGCACATTCATCATAGAAGTCATCACATTAGACAGAAGTCGATGGTTCCTTTTGTGCCTTCAACATAAGATTGTTGATGCATTAGGGGAAAGCCACAGGACAGGCCAAATAAATATTGCTTTAAGGAGTAGATGATAATTAAATGCTTAGTATTTTTGACCATAGAAAAGTAGGTGATTTGAAATGCAATGTCTTCCCAACTGAGGCAAACTAGAAAAATTGAATAAAAGAAAGACACCTTGAAGGCACAGAAGAGCTAGCAAGATATTGAACAGTGACTGAGCCAAGATCTAGGGGACTGTGAGGTCTAGAGAGAAGAGCCAAATTCATTTTAGGAGACCACCATAGCCTTAACATTGAAATCTCATATGAATATTGTAAGGAAGAAAAGTTGTAGCTAAATATCATTTTTTAAATGCAAATACCCTAAAGTTACAAACTGAATCAAGCAATATTTTTAAATAATAAAATATATTGACCAAATGTTTTTATTCCAGAAATTCATGATTAATTTAATTATTGACAATCAAATAATAAAATTCTTAACAATAACAGAATGAAGCAGAAAAATCATATGACCATTTCAATACATGCAGAGGTATTTTTAATATAATTTACCATTCATTCATATAATACTTTGAAAACTAAGAATAGAATAAAAGTTCCCTAATCAGTTAAAAGACATCTACAAAGTACTTTTAGCAAACAAAACCCTTGAGGGTTAAGTAGTGACACTTTCTCACTGAGATCAGAAATAAGACAAGGTTGCCCATTATCATTGCTTTTATTTCACATTGTTTGGGAGGTCCTAATCAAAGCTCTGAGACAAATAAAAGTTAAGGAAATTTAATATGATTAACTGAAAAATGATATCACTTACAAATAACATGATTTGGATAAACATATGTAAGACTCTAAGAGTCCCAAATCTGTGTTAGTTTCCTTTTCTCTAAAACAAATTATTACAACCTAACAGCCTAAGCGATGTACATTTGTTATCTCACAATTTCCTTGGATCAGAAGGCCAGGCACAGCTCAGCTGAGTTCCCTGACTGGGATCGTACAAGGCTGCACTTAAGGTGTCATCTGAGGCTATGTTCTCATCTGAGGGCTTCTTCCTTGCTCATGAAGCAGAATTCATTTCCTTGCAGCTCTAGATGCAAACAGCAAATTGTTTCTTCTTTGAGGCAAATAGGAAAATCTCTTTGAACTCATCGAGGGCCATTTTTTAAAGGGGTCACCTGATCAGGTTCACCCAGGATAATCTTTCCTTAAAGTCAATTAATTAGTAATTTTAAGTACCTATGCAATAATTCACAATAACACAAAGATTAGTGTTTGAATAACTGGGACTGTGTTTCACCCTAGCTAGGATGAAACAGGAAAAGGTTGTCATAGTTTGACAGCTTTATTGGATAAACATTAATAATAAAAAAATCAATGTTTATCTGTATTACAGAAACCATTCATAATAGTACAAAAATACAATATATAATAATAAATCTAAATGTAACAAAAACTGGGCAAGAAGTCTAGATAGAAAGCAATGCATTATTATTGAGATAAATTAAAGAGCTAAGCAAATGAAGAGCTAAATCATGTCTATAGACTAGAAGATTCAATATTGTAAAATTACTGGGTTTTCTTAAAATTTGCTGATAAATGCAATGCAATTTCAATAAAAACTCTAAAACTTTTGTGACAAGTGAAAAGATAATTCTCAAATTTAAAGATAAATATAAAGGACCAAAAAATAGATAAGATGATCTTTAAAAAGTAAACAAGTTAAAAAACTTGCTATATAAGATATTTATATTTATTATCAGTTAAACACAATGAGTTGTTTACCCAGAAATGGACAAATGGAGCAATGGAACAGAAGAGATAACTCAAAGACAGATTGAGGCAGAATAAAAAAAAGAAAAAAAAGGAGAGCTCAGAAACAAACCCACATCTATATGGACACTTGCTTTATGACAAAGGGTCCTCAGTAGAACAGTGGAAGAAATGATAATCTTTTCAAAAAATTGTGCTAGAAAATATGAATATTGGCTTCTGTATTATACTGTGCATAAAATTTATTCCAGGAGAATTGTAGATATACTTGTGAAATAAGAATCAGTAAAATTTTAGATTTGGAAGATAACTTTATGATATCAGAGAAGGAATACAAACTCGTAGTAAACAGAATATTCAAAGAAAGAATCATAATATATACAAGATTGACAAACTGCACTTTATTAAAATTGAAAACTTCTATTCACCAAAAGATACAGTTAAATCAGCAAAATTCAATTTTTTTATAACAACATAAAATTTAAAATACAACTTATAATGACACAAACATGTAAAATACATAGTAATAAATCTAACAAAAGATAGGCAAGAAGTCTTAGTAGAAACCAACAATTACTAATGAGATAAGTTAAAGAAAAGCTTATGACATATTGAAGATCAATTGAAAGACATAAATTGCAGAAGAATAATTTTTCTAAATTATCTTAAAAAATTGAAGAAGAAATTGCAGAAGATAAGTTGAATAAGTATATAAAGAAGAAAAGATTAAAAAAGTGAAGTTACAGAGTGGAAGATTTTTATAACATATAGATCTAACAACCATATCTAGTACATAAAAAGAACTTTCACAAATCAATGAGAAAAAGGTAGTCAAGCTAAAGAACAATGGGCAAGAGGCTTGAATGGGTATATTCAAAAATATATTAACAAATGCTCACAAAGAAATGAAAAGGTATTTACCCTTTTAATCAATGATTAGGAAAACATTTGTTATAAAACAATGAACACAATAGCCAAAAGTGAAAATACTTGAAGAAACACCAAAAATCCATTACTGGGATCTGATCAAACTAAAAAGCTTTTGCACAGTGAAGAGCACAGTAAGTTAAACAGACAACCTTCAGAATGGGAGAAGATTTTTGCAGGTTATGCTTCTGACAAAGGTCTGATAACTAAAATCTACAGAGAACTCAAACTAATCAATAA
>CAUYPK010013694.1:0-21798 GCA_963574355.1 Loris lydekkerianus | reverse complement strand
ATGGGACTTCATTAAACTGAAAAGCTTCTGTACAGCTGAGGAGACAACCACCAAAGCAAATAGATAACCTACACAATGGGAAAGGATATTTGCATATTTTGAATCAGACAAAAGCTTGATAACTAGGATCTATAGAGAACTCAAATTAATACACATGAAAAAAACCAACAATTCCATTCTATAAATAAGACAGACGAATGGCTAACAAACATATGAAAAAATGTTTGTCATCCCTGTCTATTAGAGAAATGCAAATCAAAACCACCCTGAGATACCATCTAACCCCAGCGAGAATGGCCACATCACAAAATCTCAAAACTGGAGATTCTGGCGTGGATGTGGAGAGAAGAGAACACTTTTACACTGCTGGTGGGACTGCAAACTATTACAACCTTTTTGGAAGGAAGTATGGAAAAATCTCAAAGAACTCAAGCCAGAAGGAAAAAAATCCTTTTATCCTAAGGACACTTGTACTAGAGTGTTTATTGCAGCTAAATTTACAATTTCCAAAATGTGGAAACAGCCTAAATGCCCACCAACCCAGCAATGGATTAACAAGCTGTGGTATATGTACACCGTGGAATACTATTCAGCCATTAAAAAAGGTGGAGACTTTACATCCTTTGTATTAACCTGGATGGAAGTGGAAGACATTATTCTTGGTAAAGCATCACAAGAATGGAGAAGCATGAATCCTATGTACTCAATTTTGATATGAGGACAATTAATAACAATTAAGGTCATGGTGGGGATGGGGGAAAGGAAGAGCAGAGAGAGGGAAGGAGGGAGGAGGCTGGGGCCTTGGTGTGTGCCACACCTTTTGGGGGCAAGACATGATTGCAAGAGGAACTTTACCTAACCAATGCAATCAGTATAACCTAGCTTATTGTACCTTCAATGAATCTCCAACAACAACAACAAAAAATAAATAAATAAAATGCTTGTGGGATCTCCCAATAGTGGTCTATTGATAAGATGTGGGAATTACTGATAGAGCATTAGCAGTTGGAGACACTGAAAATGAGAGCTCTTTCCAAAAGCATATCCAGATTGAAAAAAGAGAACAAAAGAAAAATCCCTGTGAAATATTAATACAAATTTTTTATCTAGTATAAGTTTTAAATATGCCTAATGTAAGAGTTGGAGTAAAATGAACCTGCCTAAACAAAATCAATATTCCTTGAATTGAAAAAAATTGAAAATTGCTTATCACTTTAATTCTTTATGAATATTACAAACATTTATTAATATATTTAAAAATAAAGTTCTTAGGTAGGTCTAGTATAGGTCAAACAACTTCTCAACTGTAGGGAACACTTGCATAATGACAATATCTTTATTATAAAATGTATAAATTTAAGTGACCCACAATAAGATTATTTTTCTTTCAGTTTTAATTTAGGGACTTTGGAATTATAAACTTATACATCTATATGCCTGAACTTAAACTCAATGTAAGTACTGACTTAAAAAGTAGTTTTTATGCTACGAACATTTTTCTTTGAAAAAAATTTGTCAGTAAACATTTTTGAATGAAATCACGTGCGGTGCCAACTGTCTTTTTCTGGGATCTGAGATAGGACATTTGTAATTTTTCTCACAATTAAAATAATTTAGTTGCAGAGACCACTGTAACCTTTTCTTAGAATACATAAGAAAAATCATTTTCTACTTAATAGCTGGCCATTATTTCATTCTCAATTTTATTAAGTGCCTTTGAGTTACAAAATGACATAGAGCTGTGGTTCTCAACCTTCCTAACGCCTCCTAATAATTCTGTGACCCTTTAATAAAGTTCCTTATGTTGTAGTGATCCCTAACCATAAAATTATTTTTGTTGCTACTTCATAACCTTAATTTTGCTACTGTTATGAATAGTAATGTAAATATCTGATATGCAGGATGCATTTTCATTGTTACAAAGGGGTCATGACCCACCAGTTGAGAACTGCTGACATAGTTACCTTTTTTATTAATGAAAAAAAATGTTCCAAGTGTCTCAAGAGTAAAAAGCAGTGCTATGAATAGCTACTAGATCTTTTTAAGAAAATAAACATCTAAATTTATAATATATTTAAATGAAGCATTCTTATATTTGTTAACTTTAAATTAGTTAAAAACCCTTAAAACTCACATTCATGATTCCTTGGAAGCTTGAACTTTTTCAACAATATCCTAACATGCACAGGTAGAAAAAAATAAAAACATTATTTTTGACATAACCTTAAAATACATTATTTTTTTTTTAACTTTTAGAATAGAAATAGAATTATAGGATTTTCATTGCTTAAAGTGTTATGCATAAACTTAAAATTCATCAATTTTCTGTTGCAACTGCAGTTAAACTTATGTTTTCAAATTAGCATATGTAAAAAAAGTATGATTAGTGAAATAGAAGACGTTTGTGGTAAAGAGATCTGTCACACAGAGTCCATATATCTCTAATGACATATAGTCATTTATAGGGAGAAGATACCTAAGGTATGTAGGTGTTAATAGTTCTCCCTAGAAACAGAATAATTTTCCAGATAGAGTGTCTAATAACTATTTTCTGACATATATCACTTTAATGTATGATAGAAAAAATAATTTCAAATTTCACTAATTAAAATGGCATATAACTTTTTTAAAAAGTGAGATTTATGAAATTCTTATTTAAATATATAAAAAGTATATTATAAGCCATTGATTTTTTTAGAAAGTAAGAGATAGACTTTAAATAATCAGTGTTATGTTAATAGCTAAAAAGAAAAGACAGATTGATGGACAATGAGGTTATTATCTTACAGGTCTGGAAACCAGAGATGTGAAAAGTAAAATATCTCATCAAAATCTTACCAAATCCAACACAAATGTCAAGGAACAGAGGGAGGAACTCACCTTGAGTTATAAAATCCAATCTAGGGTCGTTCTTGTCACAGAGGAAAAGTCCTCAAGAGGACTCATGTTGAGTAAATTTAGGGGTAGAATATAAACATGGCTTTTCTTTTTCAAGATTAACACAAGAACACATTTTTCTGCCCTATCTTTATTAATATGCATGTGTTCAATCTTAATCTTATAAATAAACATCTTCTTTTAAAAATAGCCAACAGCTTTTTAGTGAAAGATGTTTAATCACATGGTGGAGCAATCTTAGGGAAAATCCAGAGACTAAATCCAATTTATTCCAAGAAAAAGGACAGGAAATCAAACTACTAAACAAAATCACTATTTTGTATTCGAAATGCTATTGGTTTTGCACATACTTTGCTCAATTGGTGATACAGACATATGTCCTGAAGAGTAATGCAAAATTTTCTACCTACTTACTACAGTATATTTGTTTTGAGAGGGAAAAATTTTGCTTTGCCAGATTCTAGAAAATCCGTGTTGTATTTCAATGTCTCAATATGTGCAATTTTCTAAAGCATAATTATAGAGTATAAATTGAGATATGAAGAATTCTCACAGCCCCTTCAATGACCCAATTATTTATTATGAGTTAAATTGGAAGATTATAAAAGAGCAATAGAGGGCTGGGATCACTTGTTGATTGTTTAATAATAGGTTTGATTTTACGGTAGGCTCTACTTAAATGTTATTTCCTTTTCTAATAAAATAATGCCCATTTTTCCAACACCAAAAATAAATAAATAAATAAATAAATAAATAAATAAATAAATATATAAACATATAAAGTATAACTGACTATATTAAACATTTGGATATTTCATTTAGTTTATGGTTAAAATTCTGTACAAAATGAGTTATATCACACAATAATTATAACAGAATATCACTGCCTTGACATAAAATAAAAATGGAAAAAACCATTTTAAGTGTAATCAAAATACCAAATTGAAAGTTTTGAAAGGACCATATTTTTATCTTTAAGTCAACTTCAGTAACTTTACGTCAATACAGTTTAGTAGATGCTTGATAAAGGTTGATCAAAATAAAACAGTAAGAAATTTAGTAAGTAAAAGCATTAGAAATAAGTTATATAGTATATTGGTTTTTATCTGTAAAGAAAAGCACAAGAACAATAATATACATACTCTTTTCTTAATTTATCACTTTATTTTCACTCAAATGTCATTTATAAATTATTTAAAATAACATGTTAATAATTTGTTGGTATGATTATAAGTAAGCAAAACAAAATGAATTGAGTTGGCTTTAAACTAAATGGAGAGAAAAAATATTTTTTCATTTCTGAGGATTACTTTACAAACAGATTCTGACATTGTAGGAAGAATTTCAGATTCTATAGACATTATCTTCAATGGAGTTAGTTCTACTTCCATCTTGAAAGATTCATAGTCAAATGTTCATTGAAAAGAAAAATTTTCTGAAACTTGACCAACATAGGGTAGTATGAAAAAAGATGAACACTTTCAATTCCTATGTCAGAATAAAATGAAATATTGAAAAATTTATTGGTAAGCCATGACCATTTTAATTTACATTCCCCCAATACCAAATTTCTTTAATTTTGATGTGCTCAAACCATGAAAAAGACAAAATATGTTACACATCAAGATGTTCCTTGATGGAAGATCTTCATTAAAAAGTCACTTACCAGCATATATGCTTGCAAAGTTCTCCTCCTCTCAGAAATGTGAGACAGTTACAAACATGAGGATTTCCTAGAAAAACCTTTAATAAGAAAAATGTACACTTTAAAATAAGTCAATTAATTTTTAGAGAGAGTAAAACTCAATTGACACATAATTGGTTTAAAAAAAAAACTTGAAGAGGTAATTTGGCTGATTTCAAAAGGTTAAATAAAATCCACTAGGTAATTTTAACTCTTTGTTACCAGGCAGACTTCGTACTCTCTAGGCTGATTTTTCTCTTCTTTATTCTTTGCCTTGGGTAACAACTTGCATTATCAATTAAGATAGATTTTAAGGGACCTTATCTCAGGCAGGTGAAATAAATCAACTTTTAAAAGGTAAAACAAACAAAAAAGCCCCCAAACTATACATTGCTTACTACAAAGAAATTCTACTCGGGTGTGGAACTAAACCCCTTTGCAAGGCAGCTCATTTGGATTTTTATTTATTTTATTTTTTAATTTTTTTGTTATATAATGAAACAATTGATTAAAATGGATGAGAACAAGGTAGACTAGGCGTCACGTGGGTGAATTTTTATTTTTGTGCATTTGAATTGATGAATTTACCTTCTTAAATTTAATCTTATGAAGAGGACAAATTGTATTCACACTAGACTATGTTGATTAAAAAATTTATTAAATACAAGTTAAGTGTTGTAAGTAACAAAGTTAAAAAGTGGGAGGGGTGTTTTAAGCAAGCACAGACCAGTAAATTATATTCAGGTCTTAAAATGCATGACGCAATTTTCTACGTTAACTCCCGGGAGATAGTGCGGTGGCTGATTTTTGGGTGGTGAGGATAAGCTATGTATATATTTGCTGTCTTTAATTTCTATTCATTTAGACCTTTTCAAGGTATTGCTATTTAAACCACCCTGTTAAAGGCCCTCATTATAGCTTCAGCGTGACTGAAGAGTAAAGGGAAACTAATTTTATTAAGTTAGCACATATTTACAGTGTGTAAGTAGAGTGTAGTATTTTCCTTTCGTCTCACAGGGCTAGTGAGCGCTAACCACGGATCCAAGAACGTTCATGTAAACCAAATATTCATAGAAAGCCTCTGACATTTTCAAGCCTAAATATCAAAAGCCATCATCTTACAGAAGATGGATGCAATTTGAGGTTCTAACTTACAAAAGCTTTTCTATTAAATAAATAATACTATTTCCTTCTGTAATTTGCGTGTCTTTCGCTTCTGGAACACTGACCCGGAAACGCCTTTGGGCCAGGGCAGCAAGTACCTGCAGGGATTGTCAGGGGGGCTAAATATCCCGGGGGGGGGGGGCTTCCGGGGACCCACGGGTAGGCGGGGCCAGGGGCGGAGGCGCAGGGGGTAGTAGTTACTCGGAATTCTCGGTTTTCTGGCTCCTCCTCCCGCAGCAGGAAGCCGGTGGGGCCCATCTCTCGCAGCAGGTAAATGCTGCTGCTCAGCGCCTGCTCTTGTCGCCAGCTGAGGATGTTGCTCAAGTGCCGTCGCCTTTCAGAGGCCTTATTGCCTCGGCGAAGCATCCTAGCTGGGTGCGGGCCGAGGCCGCTGGTCACCTAGACTCTGGCAGGCGCCTGTCAGCGTCCATGACAACGGCGTGCCGTCTGGTTGCCATGATGACGAGGGTGTCCCGGCGTGCCTTGCGCCGAGCTCCAGCCCGTGACGAAGGCGCTGGCGGGCGTGGATTGCGCGGCGGGCGTGGATTGCGCGGCGGGCGTGGCTGGCGTCAGTCTCCTCTCCTTTCCCGAGTGATGCTCCCACTCGGCTCGGGGGTGTTTCCGACAATTAACCCGCGGATTGGAAAGCTGGCGGCCGAAGGCATCGTTGTCAGTTCTCTTTCCTTCCTTCTGCTGGTTCTTTCCAGGCAGGGATGGTGAAATCTGCATGTTAGAACTCTGGCAATGATAATTTTAATGGCAAAATTAAAATTACCGTGGTGATCCGTCTTTATGGAAAGCCCAGAATGATAGTAGACGGTCAACAACATTCCACAGACATTTCCCAATTGCTCAGTGTGCGTAAGCTGGGCGAGTTGCTGGAGGAAGATGTAGGAGACATGTCTAACCCCTAGAAGCCTCGATTCTTAAATCAGGGTACCTGTGTGTAGGGAGGAGGATGGTTTTAAAGCAAAGGAATGTTTCTTAATTGTGTAAGTAGGGGTTGAGTATCGAGGCTGGAGGCACGGAATCCATTGACTCTACCTGTATGTGAACCCTAAATGTACAAATCTCTGTTCTAAGGAAAAAGATTTTCAAGATGTGCAATAGTCATAGCTTCAGTAATTAAAATTGTCCCTAAGCTTTATCACTTTCTATGGAAGAACTGTAAAAAGTATGAGTCAACATTTTGAGCCATAATTATTTGAAAAAAGAAGCCATATTACTGGAATCTCTCTCAGAAATTGAAAGCAGGAGATTGTACCACTTGGGGGCCCGAGTGGTAGAGAAGGAGAGATTTGTCCTGTTACATCATTGAGGCACAATTAGATTATGTCAAAAGCAGGAGAAGAGATACTGGCAAAGTCCACAATAT
Source organism: Loris lydekkerianus (assembly GCA_963574355.1). Classification (NCBI taxonomy): domain Eukaryota; kingdom Metazoa; phylum Chordata; class Mammalia; order Primates; family Lorisidae; genus Loris; species Loris lydekkerianus. The sequence continues at coordinate 14,677 of CAUYPK010013694.1, read as the reverse complement.
GAAAGAAGATAATGATACTGACACTTTTCATATGTGAGATATCTGGATAAACACTTCCAAGCCTAGTTCTAAGGTTTTAATTTACTAAATTTTATTTCTACTCTCCTAATGCTTTTTAATAACAATTAAAATACATACTACCATATTCCCAGCATTAGCATTAATTTAATGGTGCTAGATGTTAGAGTAAAACATTATGTATTAAGGAAAAAACTTTCACACGGAGAGCAAAAGAAACTATAAATCGAATGAACTCATTTTATGTATTAATACTTAAATGATTTTAAAAACTGAATAATGACAACCCTTTTTTTGTATAACACGATGATTTGGGTTTCAGAATGAAGGTGTTTTATTCAATCATTGTTTCTCCATGTGTATGTGTAATATATATGGTTATTAAAGAATTTTGGAAAAAACAGCAAATAATTGTTAAAGTTGTGTTTTATTGATAATTAGTGATACTTCATGAGTAATGATAAATATCATTTTTAAAAAGTTACATGCTTAAGACACACCAGTCATTATGTCAATTGAATATAGGTTCATAAATCCATTTTGGAGATGGTAAAAATAAAAGTATTCAAGCTTTCATAAAGTTAAAAAGAGAAAGCACAGATTGCTAGACAGAACTTCAGTTTAGCTGTAAGACATTTGTTTTTGAGTCAGTTAAGACTTCAAAAACATTTTTATAGCCTAGTTATTATCCCATATGCTTGCTTAATATCTTAAGAATACATAACGGAGGTAATATTTTGCAAGTATTAAATTGGAGAATTTTAATTATTTCCTGCAATTAAGTGTTCCCTTCCAAGGTACATTTTGTGGCATATTCTCCCTAGTAAGAAGGGAATGGTTACTACTAGAAATAAAGATATCTGAGTATCATGGATCAATAAATGTTAGTTTCATGAATTTTTTTAACCTTTCTTGTAATACTATTATAATGAAAGACAAGTATTAATAAATTACAGTTGCTTCAGTTGAAGGTATAAAAAGCAGAACCTAGAGTATTAGACCACGGAATTGTGTGGAAGAGATGGCTCTAGCTCAATGATTTTCAACCCACGCGCCATGAGAGGATCAAGATATGCTTCAAAAATTTTAAAGATTATTGATTAAACTGCTTTCAAAAGAATTTCAGACCACAGTAAGTGTTTTTTAATCTTTTTGATTAACACAATTTAAGTGTGCCATGGAAATTTAATGATAGCTGTGAGATAAAAAAGGTTAAAAAAAACAGCAGTAGGTAGTGGTAAAAAGAGTGACACTGTCAGTGGAAGAAGTAAGCTGCTAGTCTTAGCATGAGTGTGTTGGAGTGAGGTGAAGTGATGAACCGAACACTGAATGAGTTTGGGATAACAGAGAATACCTGGGGCAGGTGTGTATATGGAACATACTTTTGTAATGATTCTAGGGAGGTACAGGCTGCTAGGAAACTTCAGATTTTGCCATGTGTAACACATGATGGGTGAGCAATATGCAGAGGTGCCAGTTGAAGAAAGGTAAGTGACCTGGTTCTCAAGGATTAAAAGCATGCCATGATTCAGGAGTTTGTGTAGTCGTGGCATACAATTAGCACATACAGATAGTCTAATCACATTGACCAACCTCCTCCCTAATAGTCTTCCACTACTTTTCCACAAGATTACTTTAAAAACTGCCACCTTTTGTTTCAATGTAATCTAGTTCAACCTCTCTCCCATATTGCAAGAGTCTTTAATAAAGTCTTCTTTTCTTGTTAATCCCATCCAGTGCATTTTTTGACAATAAACAATGCTTTTCTAAGAAGACTGTTTAGTTATGAAGTCAGACTAAATTATATTTCACTAATTTTTTTCCCTTGTGATCAAGGTGAGTGAGATCTACCAAAGGTGATAAAATATACTCAAAATTTTGTTTGTACATACAAGTATAATATAAATTTGGAATCCACTATGGGTTTGATTGAGATTTCTAGTTTAAGATGAAAGACTAAGTAGATAATGTCAGTTTCTCTTCCATCTAGAGAGCAGAATAAGTAGAATATTAAAAATGTTTCAATCTCTTACAATGAAGAAAATTAGGGCTGAAGTAGGCAGAATTCTAAAAATGCCCCAATGATTTCTGCCTTTTATAAGTTCTCCTTCTGTGAATATGTAGTGTTATATGGTGAAAGAAATTTTTCAAATGTAATTAAGGTCACTAATCAGTTGACTTTGAACTAATTAAAAAGTCCGCCTAGTATAATCTTAGGAGCCCTTTCAAGGCAGTTTTCTTTGGCAGGTGGCAGAAGAAGTCATAATGGAAGAATTTTTTTTTTTGGTTGGCTTTGAAGATGGAAGGGACTATATGACAAGAAATTCTGTAAAAAGAGAGTGGCCTATGGCTGACCACCAGCAAGTAAATGGGGTCCTTAGATCCATATCAGCAAGGAACTGGATTTTTGCCAGCAGTTTGTGCTTGTAAGCAGGCTTTTTCCTAGTTAGAGCACATCCTGGCTGACACGTTGATTTTAACTTTGTGAGACACTGAGCAAAGAATTCAGCTAAATTTGCCTGGACTTCTGATCTACTGATTTGTTAGCTGGTAAATGGGAATTGGTTTAAGTCACTTAGTTTATGGTAATTTCTTATGCAGAAATATAAATTGAATGTGAGGCCATAGACTGTTTAGTTATAAAATCAGACTAAATTCTTGTGATCAAGGTGAGTGAAATCTACCAAGTTTGCCTGGACTTCTGACCTACTGACTTGTTAGCTAGTAAATGGGTATTGGTTTAAGTCACTTACATTTGCGGTAATTTCTTATGCAGCAATAGAAAATGAATGTCAGGGCATATTAATAACTTCAGCAAACTACTAACAGAACAAATATGGATGGAAAAGTGCTGACTGATAAAAGGAGGAATAATTGAAGGTATGAACATGGGATAGTTTACTTCCTGTTATCTGCCAGCATTGGGTTGGACAGTAAACTCACTTTAGCTAGTTTTAAGCATAAAGGAATTTATTATAGGATATAAATTAGCTTTCAGGATGCCTAGAAGGGCTACATAATTAAGCTTTGATCTCATTCTGAAGTGAAACACTCAGACAAATTGTTTACTCATATAATGAGAATTTTTTTATGGTGGAAATCCCTCTGAGTCTAAAAAAGCTGGGTACTAGACTGTTGTTGCTGCAGAAAAAAAGGACTTCATAACTGAGATGGTTATTTGGGCTGCATGGTCTTCTGAACTCCTTCCTTTTAAGTCTTTGCAGAAGCTTGTCAGTTGTTTAAAATCTGGAGGATATATAAGATAAAATTTAAAAAAGGAACATGGAAAGGCAGTAGAAAAAAAAATGGAGAGCTACCAAAATGGATAAAGGAGCAGGAATGCTGAAACAATATGGCAAGCCACAAGGCCAAAATATTAAAAGAACAATTGGAATAAGAAAAGCCTTTTTTTTTGTTTTAGAAATGATTGTACAATGAAAAAAAGTCAATAGAAATGTTGAAAGATGAAGTCAATGATCCAGATATAGAGCAAAAAGAAGTACAAGTATTCAAAGAAAGAGGCTGGATGCAGTGGCTCACGCCTATAATCCTAGCACTTTGGGAGGCTGAGGCAGGAGGATTGCATGAGCCCAGGAGTTTGCAGCTAGCCTGAGCAATAGCCTGTGCCCATCTCTATAAAAAAAAGTAAAATAAAAAAATTTAAAAATTAGCCAGGTGTGGTGGCACACATCTAGCCACTCAGGAGGCTGAGGCAAGAATTAGGAATTGGACACTGCACTGAAATATGGTGACACTACTGCACTCCAGCCTGGGGGATGGAGTAAGACTCTGTCCTAAAAAAAAAAAATGGAAAGAAAGAGGGAAAGAGAGTTAATCTAAGATTTCTGAAAGGCCAAATGAAGGTAAGGCAATTATCAAATATATAATAGAAAAAACTCCTAGAATAGTGGAGGGAACTCTACCTTCAAATGGAAAAGGCATATCAAATGCTGAGCAGTGTGACTGAATAATGATTCATAACTAGGTGTGTGGCTGAGACATTGAAGATAAAGAGAAAAACATAACCATTTACTGAATAAAAAAATAGTTTTAAAATTAAACAAACATCAGATTTTTTCTTAGCATTGGTGATATTAAAAGACTTGGAGAAATTCTGAAGGAAAAATGACAAAGACACTAGAATTTTATTTCTAGCTAATTTATCAAACAAATATGAATACAAAATAAAGTTATGTTCAGACACGTAGAATTCAGAAGGCTTATCTCCCATGTTGATTAATGACTAAGGCACCAAAGGATATATACTAGAAAAACCAGGTTGTTTCATTTTAGTTTTTTGTTTAACTAATTCTTATTATCACCACCTGTGCTTTTATATCATAGATTCTCCATTTTATTTATTTAGCTTATTCATTTCTTGGTTGGTTTGAATGATTGCTTGGATAATTTTTCCAAGGAAAGAATGAGTAGTAGTATTCTTTCTATAGTCGTGAATTATCTTAAATTTGCTTTCACATGTGAATGATATAAAATATTTGAATTAAAACTTTCCTCTCAGAACTTTAAAGATGTTGCTACATATTTTGCAAGTGACTCATGAAATACAAGGTCTAATACTGGTCAAAATTTTCATTCTTTATATGTTGTCAGCATGCTTCTTTCTGAAAGCTTTGCAATTCTGTGTATTTAGGACTTTAACCAGGATAATTTTACAGATTGTTTTCCATTAATCTTTCCTGGTACTTGGTCAAACCATTGTCTTAGTCTGTAATGTTATTGATTGTTGCTTCTGTTCTATTGCTTCAGATTCCTTTTAAGGAACCCAAATTATCTTTTGTACCTGATTAATTTTCTTGTTTTTGGTTATCATTGTCTATTATTTTATCTTTCCTTTTTTTCCCTCAACTTTTCTGCTGCTTTCTAGAAGAGTCTTTCATATTTTTTTCTCTCACTGTAATGAATTGAAAATTACATTATCACATGTTTATTTCACAAGACTTAAAGAAAATTGTTCAGTTGCTATTTTTGCTTACTTTTGTTCCTTCTTTTTTAAACCTCAGCCACTTCTTTTATTGAAGACATTTATTATGTCACCCTTTTAAATAGAGACCATGTTTTAGTGAATTTTACTAAGCATATAAAGCAGATATGCTATCTAATATGTAATTTCTTTCATAAAAGCATGTTTTCTCTACCTCTCGAGGGTTATGCCTTTTTGTTGTTGTTATAGGATCTCTTCTTAGTTGCACCTTTCTTTTTATTCACTTTTAGTGTGCTAGCATCTTATAGCCTTGGCGTTTGTGTTTAAAAGGGGGTAAATGGATTCTTCTTTTCCGGTCCATTTCTACTTCGGAATGTTAGAATCCTCCTGTAACATTTTAGGCCTGTGGGATGACTCACAGTTCAGTGATCCAGGAATGGGAGGAAGCTGGGTTTGTGGTTGGTTCACTGGGGAAACTTGTCTCTTGAAGTTTCCTCTGGTGTTTTGTGAACAATTTCTTTCAGTGGCTTTACCTAGTTTGGCCCAAGCTCCTTTTCTAAGTCTGTTGCCCACAGCATCAAAGAAGAACCCCAATGTTAAAAGGAAAAACTTCTTACTAAAGACACTAGTTTTTATTTTATGTGGCTTTTTTATCTGTAGGTTTCCCAACACTGCTGTTCCTGCAGTCATATTGCTGTCACCACTGCAGCTGCAGCTCACATGGGATTAGAGTTGATGTTTGTAGACAAGTTTCTTGATTATTAGCACAATCTACACAATGTATCTTCCTGGTTCCTCTCACACAGTTCTCTCTGAATATTGTAGATCAGTGTTACAAACTTTCTCCCATAGTTTTGCAGTTATTTCATCTTTATGTTACAAAGAAGTCAAGTAGAGTCAGACACTTTGGGAAGTCTCTGAACACTACATTTTATCAAGGGTTCTTTGAAAACTTCAGAGGAATGCTTTAAATAGGTACACATATGAAAGGGTAAAACTTTAATCCATGCCATTTGATGGAGCTTGATATTTTACAAAGGCAGATTTTTGGCTCATTATAAAAAGGAATTTTTGGACAATTTCTGCTTTCTTATGATGTTTGGAGATTCTCATCACAGAAAACTTTTAAGGGCATACTAAATGAGCAAATTTCAGGGATACTGTGGAAGGTTTGCTTGCCAAAATGGAAGAGTGTTCTAAATATCTTCTGAGAGACATTTCAGCCTTAAGTGTCTATGATTATGAAGCTTTTGTTTTAAATTAAATAATAATAAGCTTTCGAGTTTGTTTTAAAGATTATTTGCATGCGTTGCCTCTCTCCTTGTTCATTTGCCATAGAAACTGTCTAATTTAAAACTTCTTATACAATTTTCAGTAGTATTCATTCATCTTTCCTATAAATATAATCTATGGAAGTATTATCTTAGTTACAATACTGAAGGAAAATCAGCACAAAAACATTTCTAGAGTTCTCCAAGCATTTACACACTTACATTATTCTATGTGTAGATGTAAGTTTTTATTCATTGAAGAATCTTTCTTGTCAATCTCATGATCCTTAATATCCTAAGATTAGATTTTTGATATTAGGATCTTTGTAAATAAAAAATTAAATCAATTAAATGAAATTATGTCTTATTTTTTCTTGATTGCTTATTGACTAACTTTGGAAATATATTCAGTCTATGCCTTCTCTTTAGCTTTCCTATGGTGAATTTTATGTTGTACTTTTGGCACTATTCTCAACTATTCAGTGCAGCGGGAACTGAATTTAGCAGGTCTGTAATTTGAATATATTATTGAACATTGTCCTTTTAATAAATGGCAACACCTGCAATTCTCAGAGTAAAGCAAAAGAATATGATTATAAATAGAAAATATAATATTCTCTAAGACAAAGGAATAAAAATGCATGTGTATGTCTCTCTGAGTGCATGTGTATCTGTGTGTGTGTGTGTGTGTGTGTGTGTGTGTGTGTGTGTATGTATGTATTTTCAGAGTCAGATTAAGACTAAGGGGAAATCTTGAAGTGAGATGATGCCCAGGAGTAAATATACATGTGACTATTAACCTGTCTTTTGCTTTCTAAAAGTTGTTCCCTGAAATTCACCCATGTGGTTTTACACAGGCCTGGTCAATGCTGGCAAAAGTAAGACAAATGGAAGGAAAAGAGGACGCTACTGTACACCTATGCCTACCTCTCAGTGACTTTTTCCTTCTAAAAATCTCTAGTGAATGGAAGGTATCATGCATCATTGTTCTTCTGTGTATAGCTGTTTGGACTAGGAGTGGGCACTATATTTAACAAAGGTTCATAGACTAGTTTGACTTGAGTAGCTTGGCTCATGAAGGTGATCTAGGGTTCCTTTGTTGGAAACTGAATTAAGATTTGAAGAGAAGATTTTTGTTTGGGGGACCTTGGAGTCACTGGGAAAGAATAGTAATAAGCAGATCTCTGAAGTGCTTCATAGTCACACTAATATCAGAACCTTAGATAAAGCTTTGTGCATGGCAGTCCCCAGCACTATCATCTATCTGTAAAACTCTCCTGCCTTAATCTCACTGAGGTCCATCTTTATTATAGTTCTTCTTCCCAGATTGTTGTGTGTTTCCCAGCTATTCATAAAAGTAAACCTGCTTGCTTCAACTAGCTTAAATGAATCTATGTTTTTGTGTGTGTGTGTGTCATGTAATAAGTAACCAAGATGAGTAATTTTGGAGTAATTGTGGAGATAATTGTGGAGATATAGAGAAAAAATGGATTTAAGGGATATATTAAAATGCCTTAGAAATCCACAGTATATGAATGACAGGGAGAGAGAAGGGTTAAAGATGAGTCCCAAGCTCCAGGGACAGATAACATAGAAGAAAGAACAAGGTTGGGAAGAAAGATGGTGAATACAGGTTAGACATGTTAAGCTTGTGGTGTCTGTGGGGTTTTCAATGGAGACACATGTTAAACAGTTGACTATATCAGTTTGGACTCATCTTAATGCAATATCCTTTTTTTTTTTTTCAGAAAAGAAGGCTTAGTTGACATGAGACTTTTTATATTTAAAATTAAGAATTTTGCCAATTTAATAGATTGGCAAATTGTCATAGAGTGCATCAAACTAGTACATTATGCAATTATGAAGGTTTCATTCTCTTAAAATAACCTGTTATTCATTTTGGTCTTATATACTTTGAGCACAGAATTGCAGGTCACAAAACTTAGTTACTTTTATTATTTGATAGTATATTTCTTATTTGAAGTCAATATTCTATTATCCATATATATATATATATATATATATATTTCTTTTGTGAACTACTTGCCAAAGAAGTGAACAACTCTAAGCCACCAATACAAATCATGTTTTTGGAGGCACAAATTTGAGGAATCTTGCATTGAACACTTACATGCCAATATCTTTAGTATATATATATATATATTTTTTTTTTCTTTAGTATATTTTGTCTTTTCTTCTCAGTGACTCAGGTGACAAAAAAAAAAAATCTATTAGCTGAAGAGAAAAATAAAATTGCTTCTTTGGTAAATTACATATATGACTCTAATCAAGCTACATTCCCAACCCCCAAAGAAGCTATAATAAAAGAATATTATGAAAGGTATGATCCAACAAATACAAAGGAATCAGAGCGGAGACAACAGCAGCACAATTGTGGATTATGGAGTGACAGATGAGTAGTGGGTGACACAGCAAACTGGGAAAAGCTCTATACTGAGCTTGTGTTGCCAAAGGTGAGAACCAGTCCAGTTCACCTTGAAGAATTCCAAGGGAGACAGGGGTTTATGGGATCAGGAACTCTGGCAATTGGCAGGTCCAGTGGGATGATATTCTCCAATAAGAAAAAGTGAGTGAAAGCTCCCTAGGTACATATTATAGTCTCTGTTCTCCTTCCTCCCTCTGAACATTAAGGTGACTGCCCTGCCCCCAGGTAAATCAGTAGAGGTTTATTTTCTGAAGGAGGTGAAATAAAAGAGTTCTACAGTGAGGGGCACCAAGCATAACTGGAAGTATTATAAGAAAGGAAGTGCTGCTATGTAACCATAGGCAGAGTGGGGAATGAATCCTCGGCTCCACTTCACAAGGAGATCATTGGACGTTAGGCTTTTGCCTTCCAAGAAGAAGAAAGAAAGAGTCTAATTTAAGAATATGATGAAGAGTTTAAATGTTAATAATAGGAGCTCTTTGATGATGTGGCCTGGCTGGACCGCCTACACTGATGTATACTCAGAAAGCCCCACCTGTCCACTCAAAGATCCAAGCAGGGGTTGTTCATAGCCCTTTGTAAAATATGGGCTAGAAATCAAGGAATAGAAACTTAAGGGTGACCTTTAACATAAAAGATAGAAATAAAATAGTAAAAGCAAAAAATTGTGAAGAAGAAATAGATTCTGGACAGAGAAAAATATGAATGTTTTTGCATACTTTTCTGAGAGACATGTCTCTTGAAACTGTAAAAAAGAACAGAATGCTATAATAAACAAGTAAGAGACCAGAAAAGAGCTTTTAGCAGTTTATAACAGAAACAAACTCAAGGGGACTATAAAAGCTAATAAAACAACAACAAATACTAACCATCACCACCATAATAGAAAATATTATAAGAACATAGCCGGAATCTCTCTCTCTCTCTCTACTGGGTCCTTGGTCTCAGAGATTCAAAGAATAAATTCATGGATTATGGGAGTAAGTGAAAGGACAGATTTTATTGATAGATAAAAGGGGGACAGAAAGTCAGAGACTTTGGCAAGCCAAAGCGGGAGAGGGTGTGTGTGTGTTCCCTAGCAGGTGCCCCATGTCAGCCTTCTGTCTAGGGACTTACATACTGATTTTCTATCCTGGTGAGATGGAATATCACAACTGTTTGTTGTCAGGGCTTGGGTGCAAAATTTAATTTTAAATCTGTCCTTGTGCAGGAATGTGGTCCTCCCTGGGTATGCTCTGTGCTCTGGGAGGGACAGCGTCTTGTTTAGGGTATGTTCTCTACTCAGGGTGGGGTGGCCCAGATGAGATAGTGGTTGGGCTGGTTTTTACAAGCCCGTTTGTGCCTAGAGATATGGTCTCTGATGAGCCTGATATCTGAGCTCCCCCAGACCTAAAAAGTGGGGTGGGAGGGTCCCTGTCTAGCCCTGAGTGGAGGAATTGTATCAAGAGTATATAAGTGATCCAAATTATTTATTTCATGTTCTCTTCCCTTTATTTTCTCTGGTCTTTTTGAAAACATGAAATAAATAATTTTTAAAAATACTATGAAATGGAAAGGCATGCGTTGACTGGTCAAAGGGTTTCTCAAGTGCAATAAGCCTGCAGAGTGTGAGTGGAGGTTGGGCATTGAACCACTCCAAGGAGGTGCCCTGTGTGCATAAGTGGTGCTATGCAGGACACACCTGTGTGCTATAGGCAGTGCCTCTGAGTCCATGGTACTGAGTTGCAGACAGATAGAAAATCCTACACTGAGCATGTCTGTGTGTGTGTGAATGCATGACAGAGTGAGAGAGAGAGGGCAAGAAAAAGAAGGAAGGGAAGAGAAAGAAGAGTGAGAAAAGGAAAGAGGGAGAAAGAGTGAGAGTGAGAGAGGAAAACAGGGTGATATTGGGGGTGGGGGGAAGAGAGAAATAGAGGAACAGAGATACGAAAGTAGCTAGAATCAGAATTGTGTTTTCTCATCAACAATAATGAAACTAAGGACACAAGAGGCAATGCCTTAAAAATTCTAAGGAAGAGCATGTTATGAGGAGTGAGAGCAAGATGGCAGCCAAGTAACAGCTTCCCTGTAACTGGGCACCATGAGCCTGGGGAGATAAGACTCCAGGCATCTCTGGCTTGTGGGATCTTACTATAATCATCCCTTTGAGGACACAGGGAGTCAGTAAGAGACTTCTGGACCCCAATAGGAGGACAAAAACAGTGGAAAACTGGCAAGTGGTTGCATGTGTTCTATTGGTCTAATCCCACCAGTAGCTGTAAGTACAGCACCAGTAAGACTACAAACAGGGAAGGCTTACCTGTAAACTCTTTTGGTGTTTTTGGACTTGTCACTCAGTTGAACTACCTTCGGGAGAGCTTGAGCAGGAGTGCAGAGAACTTTGGTGTTGTCTAGGGCCCCAGACTGAGCCGCTGAGCTGGACTGAGCTAATAGTATTCAGTTGTGAGCCCCAGGGAGCCATTGTGAGAGAACTGCCCTGCAAGCTCCGCCCTGAGGGTAGCAGAGCAAGGATCGGGTGGGAGCTAGTGACTGAGCAGCCTAAAGGTGGGGACTGAGCTGCCTTATAGCCTTAAACCTCAGGGGCAGAGTGAGACTGGTTTTGGCACACTGGGTAAGTGGATAGCCACTTCAGCAGTGATCCCAGTGACAAGCACTTTCCTGGGAAAGCTTCTACTTAGTCAATTTTAGAAGTTTAAAGTGCCTTTTAAGAGGGCTAAAGAGAGATTTATGGTCTCCACCCTGTGGGGTTTGAGAAATCAGAGGAGGCCTCCAGTCATATCAGCATTGTGATTAACATCTCATACCCCAGAAGACCACCTGTTGCCCAGACAATATTCAAAAAGACATATATACTGCTTTGTTTTTGGTTATTATTGTTCGTTTGTTTGTTTTTTGTTTATTTTTTTCTTGTTGTTTTGTTTTTTAATTTCAACCTTTTCTGTACAGATTTTCTCTTTACTTTCTTTATTTTTCTAGTTTAAATACAATTTCCCATTGCTGCCTTTTTTAACAATTAGAACTTCATTTTTGCTAGTGTTTCTACCCCTATTATTTGGTTTCTCACCCAATTTTATCCCATAAAGTTTTCTGTTTGCTTGTTTTCGTTTGATTTATAGCATTTTTGTCTTTCCTCTCTACTCGGTGGAGGTGGGGTACCATGTCTGATCAGGTTAACAAAGAGCTGCTGACCTCCAGGGAACCACCTAACTGGGCATCCCTAGAGGTTGGGGTTTTTTTAAGGTTGTGTCAAAGAACCCTACTGTACACCTATATTGCTCTGTCTCCCTCTTTCTGTGCCTCTCTTCTTTTTTTCAATATTCCTTTTTACCTGCCCCTTTCCTTTCTCTATTTTCTTTTCTTTCTTTCTTTGTTTTTATTTCTTTTATCCCTTCTTGCTCTTCAACCTTCTCATCCTTCTGGTCCTGTACCAAAAGGACTCATCGAAACCTTAGTCCAGAGGCATGGGAACTTAAAGAGCAAGAGGAAGTGAAAGGAAAATTAGGGCAAGGAAACAGATAAAAGAAATCAATCATGAGGAAGGATCAGCAGAAACCTCCTGGCAACATGAAGAACCAGTTCAGAGCAACCCCTCCAAGGGACCATGAGGTACCTACTGCAGAGGATTCCACCTATAAAGAAATGTTAGGAATGACAGAAAGGGAATTTAGAATACACATGATGAAAACAATGAAGGAAATAATGGAAACAATGAAGGAAACTGCTAATAAAGTGGAAAATAACCAAAAGGAAATCCAAAAACAGAATCAAATGAGAGATGAACGATATGAAGATTATAGAAAGGATATAGCAGAGTTGAAGGAACTGAAGCAGTCAATTAGGGAACTTAAAGATGCAATAGAAAGTATCAGCAACAGGTTAGACCATGCAGAAGAAAGAATTTTGGAGGTAGAGGACAAAGTTCTTGAGATAACTCAGATAGTTAAAGAGGCAGAAAAGGAGAGAAAGCAGAACGTTCACTGACAAAAGTATGGGACTTTATGAAGTATTTCAACATATGAGTTATAGGCATCCCAGAAAAGGAAGAATGCCCCAGAGGAATGGAAGCCATTGTAGAGAATATTATAAATGAAAAATTCCCAAATATCACCAAAGATTCTGACACACTTCTTTCAGAGGGATATCGGACCCCAGGTCACCTCAACTCTAACCGAGCTTCTCCAAGACACATTGTGATGAACCTGTCCAAAGTCAAGACAAAAGAAAAGATTCTCCATGCTGCCAGGAGTAAGCACCAGTTGACCTACAGGGGCAAATCCATCAAAGTGACTGCAGACTTCTCTAATGAAACTTTCTAAGCAAGAAGACAATAGTCATCTACCTTTAATCTACTTAAACAGAACAATTTACAGCCCAGAATTCTGTACTGCTAAGCTAAGCTTTAAAATTGACAGAGAAATACAATCATGTACGGATATACAAACCTTGAGGAAATTTGCCACAAGACCAGCTCTACAGGAAATACTTCAACCTGCTCTACACACTGACCATAAAAATGGATCAGCAGCAAAGTAAGAATTCAGAAATTAAAGGACAGAACCTAACCTCCACACTGATGTAAAAGATAAAACTAAGCAATGGACTCTCACAAAATAAGATGAATAGAATACTACCACACTTATCAATTATCTCAATAAATGTTAATGGCTTGAATTCCCTACTGAGGAGACATAGATTGGCTGACTGGATTAAAAAACACAAGCCATCCATTTGCTGTCTGGAGGAAACACACCTGGCTTCAAAAGACAAATTAAAATTCCGAGTCAAGGGTGGGAAGACAATTTTTCAGGCAAATGGAATTCAGAAGAAAAGAGGAGTTGTGATCTTATTTTCAGATACATATGGATTTAAAGCAACTAAAGTCAAAAAAGACAAAGATGGTCACTTTATATTGGTCAAGGGAAAAATACAACAAGAAGACGTTTCAATTCTAAATATTTATGCACCCAATTTAAATGTTCCCAGATTCTTGAAACAGACCTTAGTCAGTCTGAGCAATATGATATCCAATAACACTATAATAACAGGGGACTTTAACACTTCTCTTATAGAGCTGGATAGATCCTCTAAACACAAATTAAACAAAGATATAAGAGATTTAAATGAGACCCTAGAACAACTGTGCTTGATAGACGCATATAGAACACTCCATCCCACAGATAAAGAATGTACATTTTTCTCATCACCCCATGGAACATTCTCCAAAGTTGATCACATCCTAGGACACAAAACAAACCTCAACAGAATCAAAAGAATTGAAATTTTACCTTGTATCTTCTCTGACCACAAAGTACTAAAGATGGAACTCAACTCTGACAAAAATGTTCAACCCCACATCAGAAGGTTGGAAATTAAACAACCTTTTGATGAATGACACGTGGGTGCAGGAACAAATAAAATAGGAAATCACTTTTGTTGACCATAACAACAATGATGACACAAGCTATGGAAACCTGCAGGATAACTCAAAAGCAGTTTTGAGAGGAAAATTTATCTCTTTACATGCCTACATTCGAAAAACAGAAAGAGATCACATCAACAAACTCACAAGCCATCTTATGGACTTGGAAAAAGAAGAACAATCTAAGCCTAAACCCAGTAGAAGAAAAGAAATATCCAAAATCAAATCAGAGATCAATGAAATTGAAAACTGCCCCAGCCCGCAGGACTAGTTCAGCAGGGACCTAGGATATGGAACTGAGAGAGTGGAAGGGAACAAGAGACACGAAAAACCAGGAGCAAGACAGGATTCTGATCAAACTCCCCAAAACTTTATTTTTCAACAGCCATATAAATACAGGCAGAGGAGAATAGGCCTGCGGCTGAGTTTAGGGTGGGGGTTTTCTGATAACAGGTGTGACATTTTTAGTGTCTGGAACCAAGTTCCTGGAGCCAAGGGTAACAAAGCCCTACTTGCCCTTAAATGCTTTCCAGCTGTGACTATTCCTGTTAAACCGGCTATGAATATTCCTGATAAGCTAA
>CAUYPK010013692.1:0-16793 GCA_963574355.1 Loris lydekkerianus | reverse complement strand
CCATGGAACATTCTCCAAAATTGATCATATTCTGGGACGCAAAACAAATATCAACAGAATAAAAAGAATTGAAATTTTACCTTGTATCTTCTCAGATCATAAGGCACTAAAGGTGGAACTCAACTCTAAAAAAAATATTCAACCCCAACAAAGGCATGGAAATTAAACAACCTTCTGTTGAATAACAGATGAGTGCAGGAAGAAATAAAACAGGAAATCATTAACTTCCTTGAGTATAACAACAATGAAGACACAAGCTACCAAAACATGTGGGATACTGAAAAAGCAGTTTTGAGAGGAAAACTTATTGCTTTAGATGCCTAAATTTCAAAAACAGAAAGAGAGCACATCAACAAACTCACAAAACATCTTATGGAGTTGGAGAAAGAAGAACAATCTAAGCCTAAACTCAGTAGAAGAAAAGAAATATCCAAAATCAAATCAGAGATCAATGAAATGAAAAACAAAAGAATCACTCAGAAAATTAATGAAACAAGGAGTTGGTTTTTTGAAAAAATAAATAAAATAGATAAACCATTGGCCTGACTAACAAGAAATAGAAAAGTAAAATCTCTAGAGACTGCACGGTGGATTACATTCATAGTACCCAAAGACGGGTAAGATCACTCTGCATTCAGTCAACCTAAGACAGGGACCAAACCATTGATGTTTGTATCCCCATGACGGGTAAGACTGAAACTGCAAGAGCAGGCAACTTAAGACAGGGGCTATGTTTATCCGCCATACAAAAAACAAAAGAGGGACTTGTTGGGCCCTGTCATGTGCCTGAGGCCTACTGCAACTTCCAGAGCCTGACTAGAAGTAGATCCATGGAGCTACTTCCACATAGCAATGACTCAGCAAGGCCCGGCCTGAAACTGCCTCTACCTAGATACAGCCAACGTGGTACCATGCCATTGACCCAACCCTGTCATGCACCTCATCCCCCGCCTTCTTTCCCCGCCCCTTCCCCACGCTCTATATAAGCAGCTGCTTGATGCAATAAAGTTGAATTCCCGCTTAAAAAAAAAAAAAAGAAAAAAGAAAAAAAATGAAATCAGAAAGGAAGAGCAAAAAGAGGGAAGGAGGGAGGGGAGTGGGGCTTTGGTGTGTGCCACACCTTTTGGGTGCAAGACACTACTGTAAGAGGGACTTTGCCTAAAAAATGCAATCAGTGTAACCTGTTTTATTGTACCCTCAATGAATCCCCAACAATAAAAAATAAAGAAAAAAAAAGAAATTAGTGCTGAAAGAATTATTAAAGGATATGCTTCAAAAAGGAGAAAAATGAACCCAGAAGAGAGCAATATAATACAGAAAGCAAACCAGAAATTGAATGCATAAATGGGTTCTGCAAAATCTAAATGAATGAAAATAGACTGAAAAATAATGCATTACAAAGTTAATTATAAAATAGTTATATGCTTGGGCTCCTCTTAGGCTATGACTATTTCTTGGAATTTCTACGATTTTAATGATATTGATGGTTTTGCAGAGTACTGGCAGCTGGTCAGTAGAATGACCTTCTGCTGGGATCTGCCTGACGCTTACCTCATTACGAAGTTGGGGTTACAGACTTTCGGGAGGACGATCTCAGAGGTAAGGGGTCATTCTCACCATAGCATATCCGGAGTCCACACCATCAGTGTGATTTACAGCTCGGGTGGCAGGAGGAGCGGCAGCGGCCAGGCAGTGCAGCTTGGTGAAGGCTCTCGGCGCCGCAGGCACCCAGCAAGGCCCTGCCCACCGACAAGATGCTGAAGAGCAAGGTCAGCTCTGCTGAAGGAGTGGGAAGGAAGAGCCCAGAGGAGGTCGGCGTGGGTGTCAGCTAAACCTGCTCCTGTAAAAGTGGAAACGAAGCCCAAAAAAGGCAGCAGCAAGGGATAAATCTTCAGACAAAAATTGCAACCAAAAGGGAAAAGAGGAGCAAAGGGAAAGCAGGCCCGAGTGGCTAACCAAGAAACTAAAGAGGATTTACCAGCAGAAAACGGAGGAACGAAAACCGCAAACGAAGCAGGGGAGAAGGAAGCCGAGTCCGATTAACATCATACACCACGTCTTATCAGTGGTCCCTGCCTCTCTTCTTGGACAATCCAGAAGAATATTTTTATCAACTATCTTGTAAATGCAAGTTTTTTAGTAGCTCTAGAAACATTTTTAATAAGGAGGGGATCCCACTGCATCCCATTTTTTAAGTGTAAATGCTTTTTTTTAAGAGGTGAAATCATTTGCTGGTTGTGTGGGATGTTGAATGACAGGAGGCTATGACTGTCTTGGGTGTGAGCTTAACATTCCAGAGATGGGGGTTAGTTTTTATATCCTGTAATACAAAGCATACTAAATGGCAGAATGGAGTCCCAGTCCTGCATTTAATGTGTGAACATTTTAAATTACTTCTATTCCCACGTTGCTTTGTACTGGAATTGTTCCCTAAAGAAAACCACTCCCGTGATCATGGCTCTCCGTGTCGGAACTGTGTACACTCTGTAACATCTTTGGTTGTGGTGCTCCTGTTTTCCTAATAACTTTGTTACTGTGCTGTGAAGGACTGAAAATCTGAGCATGTAGCATATATGGTTATAAAGTGTGAATTGGTGGGACTTACCTAACAGCGTATCAACATTTGAAGATACTGGCACTTGGTCTCCTCTTAGTCTGGAAAATCACTGGAATAACTGTTTAAAAAAGCATTACAATAAATGGCTTTTTAGATTTGGGTTTCATATGTTAAGAATTTTGTACAAATTGAAATGTCTGTACTGATGCTCAACACAACCAATAAGTGATTTGCAGCTGTTAACGTTGGCTCTGCTCACCCAGATGAGGCACTCTTGGCTGAGTTTCTCTACTGTAATGTCACTCTCTCTCCCTCCACGCTGTGGCATTGGCAGGAAGTCACTACGTGCAGGAAGTCAAAACTTAGGAGTGGAGAGCTATGCTCCACTTCTTGAAGGAAAGTATCTATATAAATTATTTGAAATTATGTACCAGAAAATCATCCATTTATTTATGTAGTCAATCATTTATTTATATCAGCATAACTCATGGTTATCTATTTTATACTTTGTTTTAGAATCCAATACTACTTCATGTATTTTGTTGCTCAAATTGCCCCAGGTTTGGCCATTGGAAGCTCTTAAGGTACCTCTGTGTACGTTTGACTACTCATCTCTGTGGGGTTTCAATGTTTGTGTATTTATTTCAAACGCTTCCTTACTTTTTTTTTTTTTTTTTTTTTTGAGACAGAGTCTCGCCCTATCACCAAGGCTAGGATGCTGGAGTTTCATCATAGCTCACAGCAACCTCAAACTCCTGGGCTCAACTGATCCTCCTGTCTTAGCCTCCTGAGAAGCTGGGACTACAGGCCTGCACCACAATGCCTGGCTACTGTTTTCTATTTTTAGTGGAGATGAGGTCCTGCTGTTGCATGAGTTCAGGAGTTCCCGTCTCAAACTTCTGAGCTCATGCAATCCTACTTCAGCCTCCCAGAGTGCTGGGATTACAGGTGTGAGCCACCTCACCCAACCTACCTCCTTACTTTCAGACACCCTAGATCAGTGGTTCTCAACCTTCCCAATGCCACGATGTATTTTCATTGTTACAAAGGGGTCGTGACCCACAGGTTGAGAACCTCTGCTCTAGAAGCTCCAGGCTCTTCATGTGTATTTCCCATCCCTGTCCTGAAATAGCCTTTTCTCCAAGGAACCCTGGTTCCTTTGAGTAAAGAATTCGTTTGGAAGCCATACTCTGAGACCAGCTGTGCTCATTTTTACTGGGGTGCAAATTCGTGTAGGCCTTCTCAGCCGACAGGGCAAAGTAGTACATGAGAACGTACTAAGGACGTATATACTCGTTATCCACAAGTATTTCTAAATGTGGACGCCTGCACTCATATTAAGCTAAAACTGAGTTCTTACTGATCTCTCTGTGTCGACTTTATTGCTACACAGATCATTCTAGTCCCTTTCCTTTGGTTACCGGTGAACCCCCACTCCATTCATGAGAGACTCCCTCTACCCCCCATCCTTGTAGTTAATTGCTCCATCTTAGTATACATGTAAAACCGCAGCAGAAGTGCTAACCTGTACCTCATGGGAAATAATTGTATCAAGGAGGGTACTGAGCTTACGTGTAGTTCCTTCTGTCTTTAGTATGGCAGCTTCTACTCATTTCCACTTAGTTAGATAAACAGTGTCTTCACCTCCACCCCTTTTACTGAGGCTGCTTCATGCATTTGTAATACAGTTGGATTCTCTTGTCAGTCCACATTTTCCTCTAGGATCCCCTTCCTTCCTAAATGACTTTTTAAATTTGCATACATTTACAATTACTCCTTGTGCTATAAGGTTCAATGGGTTTGGAAAAATCATAATGTTATATATCTGCCATTACAGTATTACCATGCAGAAGTGTTTCATTGTCCTAAAAATCCCCTGATCTCTACCTATTCAATCCTCCTTACCTCTCTCCAAAGCCATAGCCACCACTGTCTTTCTACTCTCTACTGCCATACCTTTAGAGGATGTCCTATAATTGAAATCATACAGTCATAGCCTTTCCAGACTAGCTCTGTTCACTTAGCAATATACATTTAAAGTTCCTCTAAGTCTTTCTGTGGCCTGATAGCTCATTTCCTTTTGTCCTTGAATAATATTCCATTGTTTGGATGTAGCACAGTTTATCCATTCCCCTACTGAAGAACATCTTGATTGCTTCCAGTTTGGGCAGTTACGAATAAAACTATTATAAACATTTGCATCAGGATTTGATGTGGACATAAGTTTTCAGCTAGGTAAATACCTAGGAGTTCAGTTGCTGGATTATGTAGTATGACTGTGTTTAGCTGTGAGAAACTGTCAATCTACCTTCTGAAGCAGATGTAGTGTTTTGTTTTCCAACTCTCACTGATGAGAGGTCCTCTTGATGGATAATCTGCAATAAAATCATCTATTTAAGTTGCTGTACTTTTCAACTGAAGATTTTTCTGTAATTCTTTCTCAAAAACACTCCAATATTCAAGTAAAATTCTCCACATTTTCATCAGTTTTCTTAAATCACGTAATCATGTCTAACAAGGCCCATAACTGGACACCTTTAATTCTGCTTCTATCATTGGTTTGTTCTTTGCTCCCTGACATGCCTGGTAATTATTGATTAGATGTGCGATGGTGAGTGCAAATGATTACAGGATATATGTGTGAGCTCTCAGCTTTTGACAAGTATTTGGAATAGAGAAGGATCCTCTTACTCCAACCAGAGTGAGTTCCGCGGCAGGGATTGATCTCCCACCTGGGTGTGATTCTGTTTTCTTTATGGTCTATGGCTCCAAGATTACAGACCCAACTGGTTTTGAGTTTGGGGATGTGAAAATTTATGTTTAATTTCTGGTTTACATATTACTTCAGTCATTCAGGTATTCAAGTATCCCAACTTATAGTCTAGGATGTCAAGTAGGGAAGCTCCTCCCTGGCTCCCCTGAAACTCCAAGTTCATGAGTTTCATGAAAACATTAAAAAGCCCTACCTATTCCCCAGCCTCTAAGCTGAGTTCAGCCTCTTTGTAGACAATGAACCTCTTAAGTGGAAAAGTGATTGAGATTATCAAACTCAAATTTTTTAATTTCAGATTAATATAGTGTACATACAATCAGGCTACCTTGTTTGCATTTGTTAGGTAAAGTCCAAGTTGAAGTTGATTCCTTCACCAAGGAGGTGTGCTACATACCCCTACATTGTACCCAATAGGTAAGAGCTTACCAAACTCCCTTCCCCCCCCATCTTCTTGAATTTAAATGTATTTTTCTCTTGTGTGGAAGTGTAGCTGTTCATCTACTAGTTCCACATTAATATTGAGTACATTGGATGCTTGCTTTTACATTCTTGTGAATGGAAAAAGAATCTGTTCTCCAGAGCCTTCCAGGTATATATGCCAGATGTAAAGTCTCCATCTTTTTTATGGCTGAATAGTATTCCATGGTATACTTTACTACAGTTTATTAATCCATTCAATGGTCCATGGGCACGTACACATCTTTGCGATTGTGAATTGAGCTGCTATAAACCATCAAGTGCAAATATCCTTCTGGTAAAATGGTTATTTTTTCCTTCTGAATAGATACTTAGTAATGAGATCACAGGATCAAATGTGCAAGAGACATGAATAGAACCCTACCCCAAGAAGACACACAAATGTCTAACAAACACATGAAAAAAAAAAATGTGCATTCTCCCTAATCATTAGAGAAATGCAAATCAAAACCATCCTGAGATATCACCTAACCCCAGCAAGAATAGCCCACATCACAAAGTCCCAAGACTACAGACACTGGTTGTGGGTGCAGAGAGAAGGAAACACTTATACACTAGTGATGGGATTTCAAACTAATACAGCCTTAGGAAAAAATATGGAAAATCCTCAAAGAACCAAACTCAACTTTTCTATATCTTATTTCTCTTTCAGAATTGGCCTCCCAAATCTATCTCCTTTGGTAGCCTGAGTTTCAATTTTAGCCTCCCGGTGCTAAGAGATAGCTGAAATCTCCACTTAGTCACTTGCTTCCTGCTTAGTTTTCTCCTTGGTTTCTCAGCCTCACATGCAGTTTAATTTAAAAATCACTAACACTTCAAGCGAAAAGTGCAGGATAGGATGTTGGGCTTAGCTCAATGATTTTGTTTTCTTTGAGCGATCTTTGACCTTCCAGTTTTGGCAGTCTTGGTTGCTTTCTGATGCCTCTAAAGAAGGTTTCTATTTTTGTCTTTCTTTTGAGGAATTGTTTTATGTGTAGCTTAGAGCATGTAGAATTCCTAAAGCTCAAATTTGCTGTCTGCATCCTCTTGTTGCTAATTACCTTGTTCCTCTCATCCCCATATAACCTGTAAGTTGGCAGTTAGCTGTAAATCTTTGACTATATTCAAATTTTTGATAAGAATACTTCAGAGCATTTAGATAATTTTCTTTTTTTTATTCTACTCTTAGTGACACTTTATACTGATGGGGAAGCTCTGTTGTCAGTGCAACATATTTTTAAGTGAAAAAAAGACATTGTTGAAGACATATATTAACTGGGTCATTTTGTACCTCACATATAACTGTGACACTCCTTAGGTGATATCACTGAAGGTTTCTATTTTCTTCTTTTTCTTAGTGTATTTTACTTTTAGTCATAATTGCATTTGTATTCCAAGAGTTTTAAAGGATATATAAATTCATTTCACAGTACAGTAGAAGCTGCATAGCTGACCACGTCCCCATACTAACCACTTGAGTTGACCAAATCTTCACAGACGGACATGCAGCACATGCAGGCTAGTTCCTTACGTTGACCCCTCATGTGTGTTCACCAGTTTGTTACAGTCCCTCAGGTGGTCAACTCACCAGAGTTCTGCTGTATTTAAGTGTGTTAGAGAAACAGGGCTTGCTCTCAAAGAACTGTCAGAAATAAAAAAAAAAAGAATAAGACACCATTAACAAGATGGCATTCAAAAACAATAAAATAAAACAAGATGGCACAGAAGAAGTGGCTATAAGGACTGTAACCTTGACATAATAAATTTAAAACAGTGGCCCTTGCAGGGGTAGTGCTACCCTTGGTGGGCATCTGTGGGGTTGTTTTGTCAAAAGAAGTGGAGGAACTGCTGAGGTTTCACAGACAGGCACCAAGCATGCTACAAACCCTGGGCCCTGCTGGCATCTGCCCGTAGCTGGCTGCTTCATCATCTCTTCAAGTTCAGCTGTTCTGAGCAGCTGGAAAGGGTATTACCTTAGAGGATTTTACTTTGCCTCTTTTCCTTTGTTAAAATACAATGGAACCTCCATGGTTTACTACCTCCCCACATTGACCATGTCCGTAAGTTGACCTAATTTTACAGACTAGACATGCACCATGAGAACGTATCAGCAGAGTGGGCCTAGTAGCTGACCCCTATACATGTGGACCTGTTTGCTACAGTTCTTTGGGTGGTCAACTTATGGAGGTTCTGATGTACAGTTAGGGCTCTCATACTGATTTTGAAAAATTATATATGTAGGTAGTTTATATTATCCTTAAATTTTAGTCCTTTCATGACAGAGAGCATGTGTAAAAATATTTATTATTAACAGGGGGCACCCACACTCCACCAACGTTGAGGGCCACCTATTCAGAGTAAAAAGATTTGGACCTTGTCTCTATTGTGCCCTATTCCTTTGCTTCCTCTGAAGCTCCATTAATTGCTAGATTCTCCCAAGGTCTGCTGGTCTTCCTGCCTCAACCTCCTGCTACTGTCTTGGACAGAGGCTGTGCTGCATTTGAACAGACCCTCACACTTCAGCTATCTCTGTTTCTAGGCTATGTGTTAAAGAGGGTACCTCCTAGTTTTGGAAGTGGCCTGCAAACTTTTACCTGAGTTAATTCATTATTTTGTAAACTGTCTTATATTGTCTTGCATTCTCTTCAAGGCCATATTTTGTACCTGCTTTCTCTCTCCCCCAAATTAAAGGAAGGATCTCTGCTTTATTTTGACTCATTCAGCCTCCCTGTTGGCTTATGGCTGCCAACCCCCCTGCCATGAGTGAAGCATCAGCTCCATTTGAGCTGGACTTTGCGCAACTTCACCACCTACAACAGGCATCGAATTCCCACTGGGAGCAAAGTACTGGTCGAGGTGCTAGTAGATAGGACTAGGAAGGGCACAGGTAGATAATACCATCATTCGTGGCCTCCTGTCTCAAAGAGTTTTCAACCTCGCTTACCAAAGAGTTAACAACGAGCAGAGGAGGCTCTTTGCTGTGCTGGTTCTAACCCTGGGCTGCTATTTATTGCCAGCCTCAATGGCACTCTCCTCCCCACACCTGCTGCCTTTCCTTTGGTCAATATTGACATTAGTCTAATAACCGTTACTGAAAGGGGGTGGGAAGAGACAAGCTACCTCCTGGTTTACACAAGGTAAACAAATACACAGAAGCAGAGAAGTGAGGGATAGATTCAGAAACTAGAAGGTACACCAGGATCAGAATCAGGGTTCAGGGAGGACATTGGGAAACATGTCAGTAAATAATTAAGTTAAGAATTAAATAAAAGATGTTCTTCAAACTTCCCCCTAATGTTTACATAAAGGGGGAAGTATGGTTACCAATACTCTGTAAACGCAATCATATTCCCCAGTTGGGGGCTACTTTACCCAGTGGCCGGACAGACAGGCAGAGACAAAAACATCACCCTGCAGTGAGATGGCACCAGTCAACAGGCACAGGCAGCTCCATCCCTCAGCAAAGCCCAGATCCACGTTGCTCTGTGTTCCAGGCCTCTCCTCTGAGGATTTGCCCAAACGAATTTCTCCGTTTCTCCTGCCCTAAGGAGCCGCTTGGCTCCGCTGTATATCATGCTGCTCGGATTCCTCCCATTTAGCTCCAGGACTCCTTGAAATCCCATTTTCTCTCCCACTTGAATGACTTGCAGTTTGATTTATTGATCTCTTTATTATGACGTGGATCTTTAATGACTGAGTAATGTCTCTATGGCTTTGGAATTATCTTTAATACTTAGCATTTTCCCTGCAAATTTGTTTTATTTCCCTAATAATTCTCATTTTAATCAGTTATGACATTCCCAACAATTAAGAAACATTATTCAGTGATTAAAATACTGGCCACGGCAGCCCAACTGCCTGGTTGAAAATCCTACCCGCCTCACTTAGTAGCTGTAAAAACTTGGGCAAAGTCCCCGTGTCAGTTTTCTCATTTGTAAAATTAAAACAATAATATCAACAGAAAGGTTGCTGTGAGCATGCAACATGGTAAAACATACCAAGTACTTAGACTAGCGGGAAGTGTGGGGTTCCCCTCAGCAAAAGGCCTGTTATTACTATCAACCTTAGAATGCTATGCTATCTCCACACTGAAAAGTTACTTCATCTTTAACACACAGACATTTCACTTTTACATTAAAGAGGGAGGAAAAACTCAGTCACCCTACAAAGGGAGAGGACGGTGTGTTGGCATTTTTTTAGAGGCTTTTGTGGTAATATATGCTGCCACCTCCTGGAACTATCAGGAATTGTCACATGATGTGATTAACATTGCTGAGTTGTTTGACATAATTTTATATTTACATAAAATAAAGAAGGCAACATACAGAGAGTGCAAAAAAAAGTATGTATGTTTTAAGAAAAGAAAAAACTGCATTAAAATTGTAACAAGCCTTGTTTGACTTCTGCAGTTACATGAGATACAAGATAACAAAAGTTATCGGTATATATTGAATATTTCAATCTGAATACAGTTTTTTCCTTTCTTAAAATGTATATGCATAATAAAAATTAATGACACGGTGGGGGTGATGGAAGGGGAGAGAAGGGAGGGGTGGGGAAAGGAAGAGCAGAGAGAGGGAAGGAGGGAGTGGGTGGGGCCTTGGTGTGCACCACACCCTTTTGGGGGCAAGACACGATTGTAAGAGGGACTTTATCTAACAGATGCAATCAGTGTAACCTGGTTTCTTGTACCCTCAATGAGTCCCCAACAATAAATAAGAAAAAAAATGTATATGCATTTTTGGCACTCACTCTGTATATTACTCTAAGCATTCAACTAATGGTTATCTGAGCAATTTCTCTCACTGGGAAGCAGGATTAATAACTAAATCTCGTCTCAAACACAGTCAGCTGCAAGACTTCGATGTGACAAGCCCCATGGCATTTATGATAATGATGATAAATGTTCTCTTAGTTATAAAATCCCCACTTATGGGCATATAGTAACAAAACACAGAGTGTAAGATAAATGTGACACTACAAAGACTGTTTTTCTTTTAAAAGGAATTTAAATTATCGATATTATAAAACAATTTTCCTCTTATTTAGAAAGACGTTACTAGAAAAACATGGTAAATGATTAAATATCCGGTGACACAGATATTTTTAAAAAGCAATAACCTATCAAAACACTAAGGAAAATATAAAATATATCTTTTAAATTTATCCATTGCCCTAGTTACCAGAATTTTGTTTCACAGAGCTTAGGATTCTGTAATAGGGGAACTATTTTTGTTACATAATATTTTTAAGCCTGGATCCAAAGTCAGGGATAAACTCATATAAAATCCCAAAAATGAGATGGCAGCATTTCATAAATAAAGCTTAGAAGTTTTAACTCCTCGTGATTTAAGAGTACTTAACCCCAAATAGATTCTTAGAACATATGAGATCTTTCATACCATGTAACTGGAGCACTTAGTCACTGAAGTACCTGTCCCCAGAAAAGACAAATGCCAAGTGGAGGGTGTTGGGATCATTTATAAGAGTTATTTGTGACTGTGACTGGCACAGATATCCCTTAATCACCATCAGTCATTAAAACTGGATTCTCTGTCTGAAAGAGCACAGGAAGGGACAGCAGGTGGGAAATTCTGGCACAGACCCCTGCCCTTCCCACAGGGCGATCAACGCCAGGGACCCCAGAAAGAGTAAAAGACTCACGTGAAAGCCATAAAGCTATTTCCAGAAAAGTTCTGATATCTATCTTTCACACACACACAAAATTGCCAAAGCCATGAAAATCTCTTTCTTGGGCTCTGTAAAGGTAAACAATCCTTGAACCATATCATATTTAGGGAACTTTGCAGTGCTAATATCCAAGCAGCAAATTTAGTCTTAGGTCAAGAGAACATATTTATGAAGAAATTTTGGGAAAAGGAGCCCATGTCATAGATAATATGTACTTATTACCACACTTAGCGTCTAGAGATAAAATTAGGGACTGTTTGAATTTACTTGTTAAATAGAATGGAATCCAGATGTAGGCCACTGAAAACCCTGCCTTCCTCCTTACAGGAGCTGTGATGTTATGGCAAAGGTTCAGAGCCAGGTCTTAATTCCACAGTTACTTGCACACTTTATACCTAACACCTCCAACTCTCAGTTTCCTCATCCATAAAAGCAAACACAGAAACTTCAGATGAATGGCGTAAGGACTGCAATAATAATCCATGCAGAGTGCTTAACCTTTGCAGAAGCTGGGACACAAACCTGTGACTTCACATACATCCACATCTGCCTGGCCCAGTTTCCTGGCATCACGGTACTTCCAACTGGGAAAGAAGGAGGAAGGAGAGATGAGGAACCAGGAGGCACCTAGTCACAGGACTTCAGAGCCACGAGAGAGATTAGAAATTGTACAATTGCTTCAGAGATGAAAGAATCAGCTTGGAAAAGCCAAGTAATGTTCCCAGAACTACAATATACATCTCCCAAATTACACCCCAGCTCTTCCTACTAAAAATGGAAAAACAAAGTTAGGCAAAAAGATCTGGAAAAGAGGAGAGGACAGGGCAAGAAGGCCAAAAATAGCTTTGATTTTGATTCCATTTACCTCTTTCAAATTCTAGCATTGAAACCAGGCCTAAAATATTTGATTGATATGGGAATGGAGTTAAGACTTGATAGCAAATTTTTCCTTCTATTTTTCTTTCATTAGCTCTTTTACCAACTCTTACACTTACTTTCATAGTGATTTCAGCTTTTTTGTTGTTGTTTTTTAGGATGAGAAGGGAATAGAGTTCAATTTTCTAGAGTAAAAGGAGAAAATGTATCAGCATGTTGCCTCACACCTGCAACCCCAGCACTTTGGGAGCCCTAGGTTGAAGGATTGCTTGAGGCCAAGAGTTTGAGATCAGCCTGGGCAATATAGCAGGACTCTGTGCCTACAAAAAAATAAAATAAAATAAAATAAATTAGGAATGTATGGCACCACCTGTAGTCACAGGCACTCGGGAAGCTAAGGGAGGAGGATGGCTTGATCCTGACAGTTTGAAGGTGCAGAGAGCTATGGCCGAGACACGGCAGGAGGTATAACTGTGGTGGCTGAAATACAAAGAACACAAGTTTGCCAGAGGTAGATCTGGTTTATCAAGTATTGGTTTGTTGGGACCTGGGAACAGAGCCACACCATGGCAAACTGGGAGTCCCTCTACACAGGGACGTAACCTGACAGCCTGGGGTCTGTCAGACAAAGGGAGAGAAGGCGTCGTGAAATTTACTCACACACAAGTGTTTTGACCCACAAGAGATGACACAGTATCAGCCCCTAGTAAGGCTCACAGCACCATCTCAGGCAAAATATTCAAAGTCTTTTATTAGGGGCTTGAGGGCATGCATACACAAAGTTAAAAAATGAGAAGGTAAGAGTTTTATGTTTCAATTAAACAGGCAGTACTTTTCTTCAAGGAAAAAAGCTATCAGACTGAAGGAGAGAGAAGCACTAAACTCCAAATCAATGAACACTTTGGACAGGATTTAATGAGGGAAAGTTACAGCCCACAGGTTGGACAGCTACAGCTGCTGTTATCAATTGCTTTTGAGCTTTATTTATATCCTGTCTGTAAGCGGCTGACCTCTATCTAAACATTTCCCAGGCTACTTTATCATCTACTCTGTTAGACTTTCCACCCTTCCTCACCACCTTAGCCTGCATCACAGCCGAAACTCAGGGCCAAAACCCACCTGAGCTCTAAGGGACACCAGCCTACCCCAGCTTTCAACCACATTGGTTTGTGCTTCCCATCCTGAGAGTGGTGCTCCTGGTGACTCCCGGCCTCCTGTTTCTGGTCCACTGGGAGCTCACCATGTCCTTCGCATCCTAAGAGCAGTGGTCTTGGTGACTCCCGGCCTCCTGTTCCTGGTCTGCTGTGAGCTCACCATGTGCTTTCCATCCTAAGGGCAGTGGTCCTGGTGACTCCCAGCCTCCTGTTTCTGGTCCACTGTGAGCTCACCATGTGCTTTGCATCCTAAGAGCAGTGGTCCTGGTGACTCCCGGCCTCCTCTTTTTTGTCCGCTTGAGCTCACCATGTGCTTTGCATCCTATGAGCGGTGGTCCTGGTGACTCCTGGCCTACTGTTTCTGGTCCGTTCTGAGCTCACCATCTGCACATCTCTATGTCTCATTTTCTTTTTTGGTCTCTTTCAAGGCTACATAAGTGAGAGGCAGAATTCCATACCCCACCACACAGAAGCGGTTTGCTCTCCCTGTGTGTGTCCACCCTGAAGTCCAGAGTCATGTTTGTTCTCATGTGACTTGGTTCATTAGGAAGAAATATGAATCGAGAGTCAAAAAAGAGCAGGCAGGGCACAGCCAGACGCAGTGGCTCACACCTATAATCCCAGCACTTTGGGAGGCCGAGGTGGGAGGATCACTAGAGGCCAGGATTTTTTAGAGCAGCCTGGTGAAAATGGTGAGACCTTGTCCGTACAAAAAAATAAAAATTAAAAAATAGCTGGCCATGGTGGTTTGTGCCTGTAGTCCCAGGTCTGGGGAGGCTGAGGCAGGATTATTTGAGCCCAGGAGTTCAAGGCTGTGGTGAGCTCTGACGAGATCACTGCACTTCAGGGTGGGTGACAGAGCAAGATATTGTCTCTATAAATAAATAAATAACAGGCAAAGCCAAAGCTTCTCCTTTCATTGGACACTATCCTTAAACATTGAAGAGGCATAGCTGGCTGGGTGGGGTGGCTCACACTGTAATCCAAGAACTCTGGCAGGCTGAGGCAGGTGGATTGCTTGAGGTCAGGAGTTCTAGACCAGCCTGAGCAAGAGTGAGATTCATCTCTGCTAAAAATACAAAACTTGGCTGAGTGTGATGTTACACACCTATAGTCCCCACTACTCGGGAGGCTGAGGCAAGACGCTTCTGAAGACTAAGAAGGCTGTCATTTCCTAGTGATCTTTCTGTCCATGTCCCCAAGCTTCCCCAGTCCGTATGCATAAGGAATCCCCCCATAGGATTGCATAGGGCTCATGCTGGCCAGTCTTGCACTTTGTCTATCAGGGTTATAAATCCTAGCGGAGACATATGGTCACCCGCCCACTTGAGGCCAGGACTTTGAGATCGCAGTGAGCTATGGTGATGCCAGGACACTCTAGCCTGGGTTACAGAGAGAGAGAGTCTCTGCTGCCCGCCCCCTTCTAAAAAAAGAGAGAGACAGGCATAGTCTACAAAGGAGTGCAAAATGTGGCCACATGTTTAATAATTGGATCACCTTCCACATTAGAACAAGCGTAGGAGTTATACATGTCCAGATAAGCATACGTATTAATTTTAAATCTGACAACAACACTGCAAGGGAGATATTACAGATGAGCCTCCTGGGGCACGGAGAATTTAATTTCCTCTTCAGAGTCAGATAATTTGCAATTGCCGTGTCAGGCCAGTAATCTAGGTACGTCTGGTATCAGTACTTCCTGGATTCTTCTTGTTCCCACAGCCAAATAGCTGAAACCCTGGGGGATAGGATCAAGCTCTTTCTTTTTTATTCATTAATATTTTAACTTCAATGAAGAACAGAAGCTAATGTTATTAGCCACCCAATTTAAATTCATCAGAAAAAAGGTATCAATAGGGTGAATCTTAGAATAAATTTGATTGTTTTTCCATCAGATACTGTGTCCTTGTACTTACTTTCCTTGTTTTAATACATATTTTGGGGAAACATCTGCTAAAATACCAAATGACTCTTTCTCCTAACTTGTTAATGCTAACAATCAGTGTTCTCAGCAATGATGAGATCATAAATAATTTCCAGGTTTAAAAATTCCTGAATAACTTATGCTTTCCATGACTTCACTTTGTTCTGATGACAAAGAAGGCTGTCATTTCCTAATTATCTGTCTCACTATGCCCCCAAGGTCTCCCATTTCCTGGAAGACAGGGCTCACCTAAGGGTCACCCTGGCCAGGGTTCTGTCTTTTTCTACCATGGATATAAATCCTAGTGAAATAATATGTTCATACATTCATTTCTCTACCTCAAAGTACAAAATTCCCACAATGACACAACTTTAAAATTTAAATTTAGAAGAATATTTTGAGATCTAGGCTGTTTTCATGCTAGCACACCTGACATCGTATTGTTCCAAGGCCCTTTTACCCTTGAAGTTTTGATATAGATAACAATTTTCTGCTTAGGGTTTCTTACATAATCATTAATAGCGTCACTTTTCCAAGACAAAAAAAGACAAGAATCAGAACAACTGGTAAGGTTCTAGATCGCCCCTGAGATGGGGATGCTGTGCAGATGTTATCATGACCTCCCAACATGAGGAGTCATGTTCTTGAGTCATTCCCTAACTGGGAATCACCCCCTTTCCAGAGGACACAGTACTTGGCAATGATGGCTTCACAATGTTATCTTATTTCCAAACTAAACAAGGAATTGATCCCTTTGCAAATAAAGACACTACACTTTTTTTTTTTTTTTTCTGTGACTCAACAGGTTTTCCAGTTCTGTAGGATAATATTTAGAAATAAACATATCCTACATCAAGCACACAAAGTGAACTCAGTGTGAGTTTAAAATGGCTTGCTGTTATTCCAGAGGCTTAAGGAACCTGGGCCCCCTGAGGCACGCACAGAGCTAGCTTGCCTGGGGTTAAAATTCCACAAGCCTATTCTCTGAAGTTGTGCACCCCATCAAGCCTGAGGTCAAAGGGCATGCCACCCCTCCTCAGAGATACGGGCCAGAGGGTTGACGTATGTTAAAAACGTATTGTCAGAGGTCTATAGGTGCTCTGCCCTGTGGAGAAACACACTTGTTACTTCATGCTGAGTAAATTGAGTGAATGCTTGAAGGTACTCACTCTTCCATTAACTCTGTTCCCCTGTGGCTGTTTTCTTCTTTGTGATCTTTATTTAGATACCTGCCCAAGAGATTACTCAATGTCTAGAAAAAAATGTTTACTACAGAAGTGATTGTGTTGATGTGGTAACAGGATATTTCCTTACAAGTTAATTTCAGATAGGTAAAATGAGGTAATGGTGAAACTAACAGAT
>CAUYPK010013689.1:0-18829 GCA_963574355.1 Loris lydekkerianus | reverse complement strand
GGGAGGGGAGGGAGGGAGATGGGTGGAGGGAGGGTAATTGGTGGGACCAAACCTATGGTGCATCTTACAAGGGTACGTGTGAAACTTACTAAACGAAGAATATAAATGTTTTAACACAATAACTAAGAAAAAACCAGAAAGGCTATGTTAACCAGTGTGATGAAAATATTTCCAATTGTATATGAAACCAGCGCATGGTACCCCATGATTGCATTAATGTACGCGGCTATGATTTAATAAAACAAATTAAAATAAAAAAAAAACTTTGTCAGTTAAATATATATGCACACATATATATATATTTATGCATATATATATATATATATTTCTGGCATTCTGTCACACACACTCTACAAACATAATAGCAGTCAATATTCAAATCATATGACATCTAATTTTCAGGAAAAAAAATTGAAATTTTTCACCAAATAATTAGATACTATTACTGCTTAGTCCCAGAATTATGTTCTCATGAAAGAAATATCAATATAGCCCCTGAGTTTTTACAATATAAAGATAAACTGAGTTTGCATTTATTATACCCATAATCTTTCAGCAATGATTATTAAGAAGGAATGTGGCAGGAGAAAGAGACAGGTGTGCGCGCGCCACACACACACACACACACACACACACACACACACAGAAGCAGAGCAACTATAAAGCACATAACTTACAACTCTTAACCAAAGATTGAGAATTTCATATAGTGACTGCTTAGCTGATGGAAAATCTTGAAGCCTGAGAGATTCCACCAAGAAGCTATTCTGACAGTGGCTGAATCACTTGTCACCCAAGAACTGCTTACATTCCAATAGTAGCTTTTTCAATATATGCTTCCAATAACTAGAAAGTAGAAGCCTAACTTTGATTTCTTTTAATTGAGAAAGAAAATAATTGATCTTCTATTGACTAAAAATCAAATGGTTGATAAAAATTTATCAAGAAATAGTATCCAGTCAACTTTAAGCAAAATGAACCAAAGATGGCAGTACTTAGAATCTGTACCAAATGCTACCCATAAATTAAAAAAAAAAATTATCTCCTTAGCATGTGATTTATTTGGAAGAAGCTTTTAGTGCTAATTTATGAATGAAGCCAAGAAGCATTTTATTGAAATGAACCATTTTAGTATTGAGTTCAGTTCAAGTACCAACAGTTTCCAATAAGCTTTCAAATTAACATGACATAATTCTTGTTTTACTACATATTCTGGGGACTTAATTGGAAGAAAGACAACATCTTGGCATTCTCTGCATTTTACTATAAAGGAATTTGAGAGTCCAGCTTGCATAAATCAACCAACCCCAAAAGCAATACAGGCAGTTTTCTTTCAAACAAAACCCTTTTTCCTGATGACAATTGTCAAAGGCAGTTGGCTCATAGTTAAGAAAGCTAACGCTGCCAGTCTAATGGAGTTTTTAAAATAAATTTCCTAATGACTCTCCTCATTTCCATTTTTCCTATGATAAAATAAGATCATCTGGCTATGTTCCCAATTAAACATTTTCTTGGCTGCTTAAGGACATTTGGCTGGCATCAGTAATCACCCAACTACCTCCCCAAGGCCTTAACATACACTAAGAATGCTTCTGCCTCAAGGTGCTAGGTGGTAATTAAATCTATGGACAGTTCATTATATTCAAAAAATTTAAAAAATTTGTAAATTATACAAAAACCTTTATGCAGTGGAGAAAGATGGGGAAAGGCCATAGAAATATCTGAATTAGTGAATTCAAAATATAGGATATATTATAAAGGGTTTTTTTTTTTTTTTTCCATGATAAATGATTTTTAAAGCAACCAGGTTGTACTGACATCCAAAGGCTGCTAAGTTTCTGAGGAGAAATGGGACACATTAACTCTTTCACCTTTGGCACAGTATGAGAGGAAGAAATCACCACCAGTAAGCAAGAAAACAACAGCTGAAATTTTAACTAATTTTTAAATGCTGAGTGTGGTGAGCTATTCTGTCTATAGTAGGATTCTCTGTGGCCCCATACTTAAGGAGAGTCTCTCAAATTCACCAGCTTTTGTTCAGGACTCTCTATCATATGCTCACAAGATAGGGCAGAGATGGTATCTGGGATAGCTCCCTCAGTAGAACATGGGCACTATCTTAAAAAATCTGGAAGATATTAGGGGTGGCATAGGAAACACTCTCACCCTTGGTCTAAGACCAGCATACTGGCAGTGGAAGGAAGGTGCACAGCAAAGTCATCTGCAATGGAGGGAGGGGTGGGAAAACTGCTTAAGCCCGGAATTCTCAATAGATAGATACAAAACAGAGGCCCACCACCACCGGGAGAATGGCGGGACACATGCCCTCACTCAAGAGCTCCCTTCAAAGACTGCTTCGTTTATATAAGGCAGACTATGACTATGTGGGGTAAAGGGGTAAATTAACAAGAGCAGAAGTCTGAAGACCTAAGAAAGCCCACTCCCAAAAAGCAGAACTCAACAAGGCTCTCCTATGGCAAAGCTAAATAGAGAGAACCAAGAAATCCTGCCAGTCCTTACCACCAGCCTCCACTAGATAACAAGCAATAGCAGCGTGCTGCCCAGGGAGGAACTAGACGATGGGAAAAACATGCATGCAGTTCAGACATGCAAGGCCTGCTGAAAGTTGAGAGCAGAATAGGAGTACTGAAAAGACCCCTGCAGTAATCTAGGCCTCATGCTAAGCATAAAGAAGTAGCAGCCTCCACTGGAGGAATTTGAAGACTAATGATCTGAGGATAATTGTAGCAGCAAAAATAAGCCCAGCTCAACTACTGATAACCGAGGGCCAGACAGAAGAAGCAGTGTGCCCATTTTCAGGAATAAATATTTTATGTACCTCCATTTCTACTGATGTATATTGCATAAAATATTTAGTGGTGAGTGAAAAATTGTGACATTAAAAAAAAAAAAGGGTATATTCAAATATTGAAATTCGAAATCAGTCAACAAAACCAGACCCAGAAATGACTCAGACATTAGAACTGTTAGATAATCAGGGACTTGAAAATTAGCATAAGTAAGGTATTAAATGATTTAGTGAATAAGGTGGATAACAGGTATTAATGGGAAATTTCAGCAGAGTGATGAAAACTCTGAAAAAGGAATCAAATGAAAAATCTAGTGTATATAAAATAGAGAATGTATTCTACCAGATTACTTAGCAGAAGACTGGGCACAAAAGAGAGAAGGGTCAATGAACTTGCAGATAGGTCAATAGAAATTATCCAAATTCAACCATAAAAGGAAAAAAAGTAAAGAAATAAGAACAGATCATACAAGAGATGTGGGACACTATCAAATGGGCAAATATACACATCTGTGTACTTATAGTACCAGACAAAGGATGAAGAACAGGACAGAATGAATATTTGAAGAGATAAGTTTCAAAATTAATAATAAAAAATAAATCACAGATCCAAGAAGTTCAGAAAATCCAAGAAGTATAAATACCAAGAAAAGAGCATTGAGGCACATCACAAACTGCAGAAACCATAGATAAAGGGAGAATGTTGAAGGTAACAAGAATAGAAAGAAACATTGTCTACAGAAGCCCAAAGACAGAATTAAAATAGATTATTTGATCATAAATTGTGCAGGCAGAAGACAATGGAGCAACTTCATTAAAGAATTGAAAGAAAAAAAATCTCTCAGGCCAAACTTTTATTTCTAGTGAAAATAATCTTTTAAAAAATGATGGGGGAAAAAAGAAAGGCATGATGAAGATTTTATTTCTAGACAAAATCTGAACAGAATTAACTGCTAGCAGTTCTGTATGACAAGAAATGTTAGAGGAGGTTATTTAGGCAGAGGAATATGGTGTAAGATAGGAATTTTTATCTGTACAAAGAAAGAACCCAGGAAAAGGAAAAACATAACAGACATTTTTCTAAATTTTAGTCTTTTAAAAATATTATTAAAATAAAAATAGGTATTGTACCTTTCATAAAATGTGTTTAGGGAAAATATATGAGAACAGTAGGACAAAGAATAAGACAAGGAAATGGAAGTACATTATAAGGTTCTCATAATATAGGAAGGATTATAATGTTTGAAACTGAATCGTGGTAAGCTACAGATGTATAATGTAAACCCTAGAACAATGAAAATAATTTAAAAAGAAGTAAAACTAATAAACCAATAGGAGAGATGAAATATAATCATAAAACTCAATACTTAAAAAAAGACAATAAAAAGGGAACAAATGAACAGAGAATGAATGAAGTATGTGATAAAGAACTAGCAGGATGGAAGATTTAAATACAAACATATCCACAATCACATTAATGATATAAGTCCTCCAATTAAGGGAAAAAATTCTTAGATTGGATGAAGAAAAGCAAAACCTAATTATATGCTGTCCAAAGGAAACCCACTTTAAATGTAAAGACAGTTTGAGAGTAAGAGTGTGAAAAATACATGCCATACAAATACAAATCAAATGAAAGCTATAGTGGCTGTATCAATATAAGCCTAATTGGAGTTCTAAAGGAATTGATTCGTTGAGAAGACGTGATGATCCTAAAGGTATATGCACTGAATTATAGAGTTCAAATATACAAATAATAGGTGATGTTCCAGTAGATTTGTTGATTGGTTCAGTTTGTGCCAGTATGTTGGTTAAAGTTACTTCTCCTTTAATGCCCACCACCACTTACCACCACCATCTTCCTACTTCCCCAAGTTAAGTGACAATGGTCTTGATGTAGTTATGGTAAGTTTTATTACTATATTTAACCTCTCCTATTGGTTTATTAGTTTTATTTCTTTTTAAACTATTTTTATTGTTCTAGGGGGCACAAAGAGAAGGCAGCCATCTGGAAGGTCGGACGAGTCCTCACAGGGGAATGAAATCTGCCTACACCTTGATCTTATACTTCCCAGACTCAAGAATTAGGAGAAATAAATTTCTGTTTAGTCACCCAGTTTATGGTATTTTGCTATGACTACCCCAGTAACAAAGACCTGCCTTCAGAATTACACTAAAAATAATAGAAAAACAAATATAACAATGTTATAGTCCCCACTTAAGGGTTTAGATGGGCACTGACACATTTACTTCTCACGACCTCTCCTGAGGAAGGTATTGTTGTCATTGTCATTTTATATATGAAGAAACTGAGGTTCAGACAAATTAAACAAAGTTCCCACGAAGTAGTGGAGTCATGATTTAAAACCAGAGCCCTCCAACTGCAGAAATAGAGAGCTTAAGTCCTAGACTGTATCACTCCTCAAAAATTTTTATTAAGGTAATTAATCCACCTCCTGATACTAAAGGGTGATTAAAGATTCCAAAATTAACATTAATACTTTGACATTGAATATTCAAAATGACAATGCTTTCTTTTCAAAAAAAGGAAGCTGCCCTCCTTGCTTACAAATGAAACCACCTAAGATCCACTGTCACTATTTCAATGGTGTCACTCATTGCAGTCCAAGGATCTTCCTGAACTTGCTGGTATTTGGTGTTAAACATGAAAAAAAAAAAAAAAAAGAAAACACCAAAGCCCATCCCCTGACTTCTCACCTAAGCTAAATCCTTGCCAGGACTCTGAACTCCACTCCCTATCGCCAGGTTTAAAGGATTAAAGCACATGTTCTAGACACAAACACATGCACCTTGCAACCTCAATTAGTAGTTTAAGGGTTTTCCTACGACATGTGGGTCCTCAGTTACCTCACATGTAAAATGAGAACTTGTGCTGTCTATCCCAAAGTGCCACTGCAATGGTTTCATGGGAAGGTGTACCTATGTGCCAAGCACATAGCACATGGGAAGGTGTACCTGTGTGCCCAGCACAAACCCGAAGGTTTACTCAAGACACATTAACCATATTGGCCACACTTCCTGTTGCATGCTCTCATCCAGCAGGCTTCTCTTATACCTGTGGTCTCCATCTTCCAGGTCATGGATCTGTACATTCTGTAGCCTATTAGGAACCAGGCCACACAGCAGAAGGTAGGCAGCGGGCAACTAAGTGAAGCTTCATTTATATTTACAGCCACCTCCCATCACATCACACCTTGAGCTCCTATCAGATCAGGGGCAGCATTAGATTCTCATAGGATTACGAACCCTACTGTAAATTGTGTGTGCAAGGGAGCTAGGCTGCATACTGCTTATGAGAATCTAATGCTCAATCCATGGAAAAACTGTCTTTTATATAACTGATTGCTGGTGCCAAAGGATGGCCATCTTATAGCAGCCATCACAATTATCATCAAGTACACCTATTCATGTACTTAGTTGATATCTGTCTCCACTCTGGGTTCTGAACTCTTCAGAGACAGGAACCATACCTGTCTGGTTCTCAGCTTTATCCTTAATGCTGGAAGAGTAGCATGCGCAGAATAAATATAGGCCAAATGGATGGATGGATGAGAGAATAATGCGGGAATGAGCGTCACACTTATCAGAGATGCTAAGTGCGAGGGTTCAACTTTTTTCAGGAGTACACAATCAGATACTGAACTATGAAGTTTCTAAGCTACAAATCAGCAGAATACTGCCTTCCACAGACTTGGAAGTTCATTAGGATGAAGGTCAAGGATGGTTCATGGAACAAAGGGAAGAATGATCCCCTTTGTAAAAAAGGAGCCTGGCTTTACAGAGATAAGATGGACAAAAAAAAAAAAAAAGAAGAAGAAAGAAAGAAAGAAAGAAAGAAAGAAAGAAAGAAAGAAAGAAAGAAAGAAAGAAAGAGTGTAGGTGACAGTTGCAAGACCACAGGAGATACTAATTCACAGCTAAAATTAAAACAGCTCTGGATTAGGCCAGAGAAGAGAGCATGTTTGTAGTCACTTGTCACATCCACTTGTTGTCAGTGAGCAAAGTGGAAGGAAGTTTGAAGGCAGTTTTGCTTTACTTTGTTAAATCAATAGACTTTATTTTTACAGCAGTTTAAGTTTCATAGCATAATTGTGAGGAAGGCTCAGAGAGTTCACATATTCTCCCTCCCTCCCAGGAGGAAAGCAAGAGAGATGGACCACTTGGTCTCTGATAATAAGTAAGGAGGCTGGCCTGCCAGTTTCCATATTATATTACAATTGTTTCATTGGTCAAGAAGAAAGACACGAAAGGCAATCTAATGTGAGCCCAAGGGAGGTTCTCAGAATCTTGGCTTTTGCATCCTGGGGCATTTGGCATAAAATCCATGATGGAGATGAGCTTGGGTTATAGAGATAACTGGGCCCTTTGCCTTTTACATGTGACTCCTTTGTGAGGGATTTACAGAGTCAACAGAGCAGCAGGCACTATTAAATGATCTCCAATTATCAACTTCACAGGCAGGAAGGTGATTAAAATTTAATGACTTACCCCAGCTTGTTGCCATTCAATAGAGCTGCTGTCATCTTCCTGTCGAGGAGGATAAAGAAGTGGGAAATGTTTAAAAGAAAAAAAGAAAAGGAATATTTTAAGATAAAATTCTTTATCTGACAAGGTAGGAGAATAAATCAGCCATGTAAAGAAAAAGATCAAAAGCGCTTTTGCCTTATAATTAGTGACTTAGAGTCTGCATGGCAAATAGGTACTATTTATGGGTTTAATAGGGAAAGAAGTTCTCAGTCCACACTTCAATGACTACTGTGCTAAGTCATGACATTCATATCAGTACTCTGCACATTAAAACGCCTATGCTTTATGCCTTTTTTAGCTGAAGGGGCTACTAAAGAGGTGCTTTAGTTTGAATGTGATGCATGACGATAAACAATTTGTTTACGTCAGGGGTCCTCAAACTACGGCCTGCGGGCCACATGCAGCCACCGAGGACATTTATCCGGCCCACTGGGTGCTTTTGCCACAGCTGCCTGTCTTGCTTAGCAACCCACTCGTCCGGGCCCGCAATGCACATGTGTGGAATGTGCGCCAACTCTCCAACTTCATTCCTTCTCTCTGTCTCTCCCCGCCAGGTGTTTTTGCCGTCCTGCTTAGCAACCCACTCGTCCGGGCCCGCAATGCACATGTGTAGAATGTGCGCCAACTCTCCGACTTCATTCCTTCTCTCTGTCTCTCCCCGCCAGGTGTTTTTGCCGTCCTGCTTAGCAGCCCACTCGTCCCGGCCAGCAGTGCACATGTGTGGAATGTGCGCCAACTCTCCGACTCCACTCCTTCTCTCTGTCTCTCCCCACCCCTTCTTCTCTCTGTCTCTTGACTCTTCCTCTCCCTCTCTGGTGTAATTGGAGGAATCACCAGGTTGCCTGTGCAGAGCCTACTGCTGCCTAAGGACCGAGGTAAGACAAGTTAGGATTTATTTTTTATTTTTATTTTTTTTTTAAATTAGGAGGTCTGTTTTTTTTTTTTTTTATTTTGCAGTTAGTAAGTCCTTTTTTTGCAGTTAAAGGGGGCCTTTTTTTCTGAAGTTAGGAGGTCTTTTTTTTGCAGATAGGAGGTGCCTTTTTTCTTGAAGTTATAAAAGCCTTTGTTTTGAAGTTTGGAGAGCCTTTTTTTTTTTAAGTTCGTTAGTTCGGTGGGGGTGGTTTCTAGGGAGGTTCCATCACAGTGATAACGCAAATAGCGCTCAGTGCTAATGCAAATTGTCATTGCACAGAGGTAATGCTAATGGTCAGAGCTCAGAGGTAATCCAAATAGTGCTCAGTGGTAATGATAATTATAAGTGCTCAGAGTTAAGGCAAATTGTTAGCACTCAGTATTAATGCAAATTGTCAGCAGTGTTATCGAAAATGTTTGGCAGTCAGTGTTAATGCAAATGGTCAGTGCTCAGTGTTATCGCATGGGGGCCCCAAACTGGTAATCTGCTTAGGGTCCCACGGGAACTTAATCCAGCTCTGCAGACAGCTGAGGAATAGAAAACCTGTTGGGCCCTGCCATGTACCTGAGGCCTAGTGCAACTTCCTGAGCCTGACTAGAAGTAGATCCATCAAGCTAGTTCCGCGTAGCAATGACTCAGCAAGGCCCAGCCTGAAACTGCCTCTACCTAGATACAGCCAGCGTGGTACCATGCCATTGGCCCAACCCTGTTACCATCACACCACCTCATCCCCCGCCTCCTTTCCCCGCCCCTTCCCCACGCTCTATATAAGCAGCTGCTTGATGCAATAAAGTTGAGTTCCTGTTTCGACAGACTCCCAGCTCCGTGTGTTCCTATTCGGGCCGCCGACGCTCGCCATCCCGCTCAGCCCCGGGGACAGAGTCAGGCTGGCCCTGCTCTCCCCTCTTCTGGACCTGCCGGATAGCCCAGCAGAAACCCAATTTAATTGACAGTAAGTGCATTTATATTCTGATTGCTGTTCAGTTGTGTATGATTTTGTATATTGTGTGCTGTGTAAGCCCTGGTTCAGTTCACACTGTTGCGATCTCTGAGCAGTATGAGTTCAGCCACATAAGTATTAGATTCAGAAGAAAAAAGGCATACGTGCCTTCTTTTTTCCTGCAGTGGAATCTGATCGCATGGGTGAGAAGACCCATGAGATCAGATTCCTGTGCAAGTTCACAGATCGCAGTGTGGTTCACACAGGGTAGTGTGAACTGGAAAGGTGGTAGAGGAACTGGCTCTGTAATCATGCCTGTTCCCACACCACACCAGTGTGAGCCTGAGGTAAAAGCAGTGCACCATATGGGTACTGGAAAGGCTGAAATAATGTGGACTGGTAAGGCTGCATTGATGGACACTGATCAGACTGCATTGATGGGCAGTGCAGTCTATATTGTTTTTGGAGCACTATATATATATATTAGTATTTTACTAATAGCATTTTGGAATCCCTAGGAAACAATAATGTCAAGAAAGAGAAAAATTGACTCGGAGTGTAGGATATTCAAAGAACAATGGACTTATGATTACTTTTTCATGCAGTACAAGGAAAGAGCTATGTGTTTGATATGCCAGAATATAGTGTCTGTGTTCAAAGAATACAATTTGCGTCGACACTATCAAACTCAACATAAAGATAAATATGGTTGGTTGGTTGAAGTGAGAAAAGATAAAATATTAAAACTGAAATATACATTGACAACTCAGCAAAATACTTTTGTGAAGCAGAAACAGCTAAATACTTCATCACTATGAGCAAGTTTTCAAGTTGCCAAGTTAATAGTGTGCACTGGCAGACCATTCGTGGAGGGAGAATTTGTTAAAGAACGCCTTCTTTCTGTTGCCAAAGAGATGTGTCGAGAGGAGGCCAATTTATTTAGTACAGTGAGTCTTTCAGGACTCTCAATTACACAAAAGATTGAAGAAATGGGAGAGAATTTGCATCAGCATTTGCAAAACTCCA
This sequence comes from Loris lydekkerianus, assembly GCA_963574355.1. Lineage (NCBI taxonomy): Eukaryota > Metazoa > Chordata > Mammalia > Primates > Lorisidae > Loris > Loris lydekkerianus. The sequence continues at coordinate 8,593 of CAUYPK010013689.1, read as the reverse complement.
CAAAAAAATTTCCCTATTTTTCCTTGGCTCTCAATGAAAGTAATGATGTTCATGATTCTGCACAACTTCTAATTTGTATTCATGGGACGAATTACTATTTCAAAGTCACAGAAAAGCTTGCTGCACTGCAAAGCATCAAAGGAACAACTACAGGAGAGGATAGCTATGAAAAGGTTTGCCAAACTGTGAATAGTTTGGAGCTGAACTGGACAAAACTAGCCAGTGTGACTACTGATAGTGCTCCTAGCATGGGTGTCTAAGAAAGGAGAAATTGCTCACATTAACCAAGAGATGGACAAACATAACCATTCTCATCCAATAGCCATATACTGCCTCATCCACCAACAAGTGCTGTGTAGTAAATCACTGAAGTTTCTGTTATGAAAACGGTGGTATCTTGTGTTAACTTCATTAGAGATAATGCACTAAACCACAGACAATTTCAGGAATTTCTGTCTGAGCTAAATGTTGCCTGTGAAGATGTTCTGTACCACACAGAAGTCCATTGGCTGAGTCAAGGGAGAGTTTTGAAACATTTCTATGACTTACTTCCACAGATTACAGCTTTTCTGCTTTCAAAAAACAAAGAAGTACCAGAACTCAAGGATGCAGAATGGAAATGGCACCTTGCCTTTCTGACAGAAAGGCAGTAACAGAGCTACTCAACAGTTTCAATATGCAACTTCAAGGAAAGGGGAAGCTCATCTGTGATATGCAATCACATTTGAAAGCATTTGAAGTAAAATTAGGCCTCCTCATCAAACAAGTGAAGGAGGAAAATTTCTGCCATCTCCCACAACTCAAAATCTGTTAGCAAAAAAACCATTGGTTGCATTCCCAAATAAAACATGTGTGGATTCACTGGAAAAGTTGCAAAAGGAGTTCCAATTTAGATGTAAAGAGTTTCATCTCCATGAACAGGACATACAGCTTTTCCGTAACCCATTTTCTCTTGACATTGAAAATGTGGATACGATTTACCAAATGGAACCAGCTAAACTGCAGAATTGTGACTCTGTGGAAGACACATTCAAGTCAAGCAGCCTTCCTAATTTCTATGCATCTCTCCCCTTTGAGACATATCCTAATCTCAGGAACCATGCACTCAAAATGGCAACCATCTTTGGCAGCACTTATGTCTGTGAACAGACTTTTTCTTTTTTGAAACATCTGAAATCTCCAACCAGAACTAGACTAACTGATGCACAGTTGCATGACTTGTTACGACTAGCAGTGACAAATATGGAATTGGACATTGACCATCTCATTAGCCAAAAGCAGGCCCATAGTTCCCATTGAAATACTGGTAAGTTTGTTGATTTAACTTTACTTGTTCTTCATTTTAAATATTTGCTCCCATTTCATTTTTTCACTTCAAAATAAGATATGTGCAGTGTACATAGGAATTTGCATAGTTTTTTTCTTTAAACTATAGTCCGACCCTCCAACGGTCTGAGGGACAGTGAACTGGCCCCCTGTTTAAGAAGTTTGAGGATCCCTGGTGTATGTGCTGGAAACTGACCCTTGGCAGAACTGCAACAGGCAAATTCCAAAACTGTTTTGGGCAGGTTTTTCAGCAGCATCACCAGAATTAAACAAGCGCCAAGGTTAGCAGCGCCCCCTGATGGATGCATTAGTCACAAAAGAAGTACCTGCCTAGGGGGTTGGCTCCACACAGGCAAGGCCTGAGGGTGGCTAGGAGAGCCGGAAGGAGAATCTATGTCTGACTCTGGAGAAGGGCAGGGATGTGGGCACATGGCGCAAAGAGCTAGAAGCAAAAGATGTGTGTAGAGACTTCTAATTAGTGACACTTAAGCTATGAATTACATCAATGTGATTGTGACATGTGACAAACACAATAGGTTTTCCCCGTGATCAATTGCCCAAAAGCAATTTGCAGTGAAGTAAAACATGCAGGCTACAAGATGAACCTTTAAAAATCTTTTGTTTTATTTATTAAATCATAACTGTGTACATTAATGCATTTATGCAGGTACAATGTGCTACTTTGATATACAACGTGCAAGGCTTACATCAACCTTGTTAACATAACCATCACCTCACTTATTTGTTGTAGTAAGACATTTATACTCTACTCTTAATAGTTTTAAAATGTACCATTGCATTATGCATAATAGATGAGGTCCCATAAATACCCTCCCTCCTCCTAGCCTCTCCCCGTGTCCCCTCTCCCTCCTCCTCCTTCTTTCTTTCTGGACTATAGTTTTGTTTTATCATTCATATGAAAGTATAGGTGATTATATATTGCTTTTGTAATAGTATTGAGTACACTGTATAGTTTTCCTTCCATTCTTGAGATACTTTGCTAAGAAGAATATGTTCCAGCTCCATCCAGGTAAACACAAAAGATGTGAAATCTCCATCTTTTTATGGCTGCATAGTATCCCATGGTGTACATATCCCACAATTTGTTAATCCATTCCTGGGTAGATGGGCACTTAGACTGCTTCTATGACTTGGCAATTATGAATTGGGCTGCAATGAACATTCTGGTACAATGTCTTTGTTATAAAATGATTTTTGATCATCTAAAAATCTTGATTGTCACAATGCCAATCAACCCAATGCAATGTGTTGTTCAATGTCAGGGTCCCATTTTTTTATGCCAAGTTGTCACAATGACAAATCTCAGGGCAGCATGTACCTACTGGATGCTGGCTAAACATTCCTGGGGCAGGTGTCCTCATCAGCTCCACATAGCCCCAGATGACTGCTCCTGTCAACAGGAATCCTATTTTCTCTTTCCAACCCCCAGTCTCTCTCTTCCTCTCTCTTTTACCTTGTACCGGCCAATTGTTAGCCATACCTATAAGCATGGCCTCGGTTCACTAACCATAGCTGTGCTCTCAGAAAGCTCAGAAAGAGAACTACAGAGCTATTCAGTACAGGCCCTGCTAATAACTCACTGTGGTCTCTCTAATGCACTCCCAGACCCCAACTTGATAGGAGCCTGTTGCCCCAGCTGCTGGAAGTGCTAACTGCCCCTTTAGAGAGTACTTCAATGAGAGAGCACTGCCTCATCTAAGACCATATTCTTTCCCAAAGTGGCCAAAACCCACTGCCTGATCTATGTAGGGACATAAAGGTGTGATCTCAAGGGCACTCCTCAGGAAGCATCATGCAAGTAAAACTCTATTTCAGATTCTGCTCACTGGGACCCAATCTACAACACCCAGCACCATCAATGGCCCCAGGAAAAAGTTGGGGGCTTGGAGCTGGATCATGGATAACTCCCTGCCCAGCTAGCAACAAGGACCCTCCTCAGGTACTTGGTAAAGCATAGAGCCCCTAGCATAGGGTGAAAGTTCAAGTTTTAAAACTTTCAGCAGTGGTCAATTGAGATGGTGTGCTAAGGGAAGGGAATGAATTAGCTGGTGTCTGAGATACCGCAGGAGAAAGATAACAAGGATAACTGAATTAGCTGGTAATTGCTATTGATATTACAGAGAAGGTAACAGTGAGAGGGATGGATAATAAGTAGCTGAGAGATTAACTGCTGATGAAAGGCTATGTGTGAAGGCAAATAACCTTCTTGATAAATTATAAACCTTCTTCACCTCCTGCAAAGAAGATAGAGTAAGCTAAGGACCAGACCCAAGACTTAATTTCTAAAGTAGCTGAGCTCTGAAGAAAGTGAAACTCCCATTCCTGCCAGATACACAAGGTCAGCTCCCTCGTTGGAAAAAAATGGGACCCTGACACATTGGACAACACATCTGGGTCAATATCCACCCAAAATCTTGACTGCCCAAACCAGAGTCCCAGAATCCTCCACAAGCTATAGAAGTGGCCCACCCTCCCCACACAGAACTAACACTCCTCCCATCCTTGCTTAAAGATGACACAGAGGCCTCTCTCCTCCAGAAGATAATTCAATATGTACCCCTATCAAAAAAAGAGAGCTGCTGCAGGATCCAGCCAGCTTGGACAAGCAGGAGGCCATATGGAATTATATTCTGACAGTGCTTGGCCAGGAGGACATGAGGTTGGATAAAAGGAAGATTATTAAACAGGAAGAATTCTTCTGGGAAATAACATGTAGCCCCTTGTCAAAGACCCAAGGAGATGGTGTGAACCTGCTACTAGCAAGGCTCGGAGAAGCCCAAGACCTGTGTTAAGTGAGGGGAAAGGTCAGAATTGGATGACAGACAGTGGAAAATGGCTTAAAAGGCTCAGGGAAGAGGCACACCGGATATACAAGGAAAGGCCTGAAAATCCACCAGGTGAACATGTCCCTAGGAAGGCTTGGAGGGCACCTTTCACTAAGGCCACAAGGTGCAAACTAGAGCAGACCAGGACTGGTGGGAGGAAAGGCCATTACTCTGCTGGACTCCAGGATTGCCACATGAAGATACTGACTCAAAGCAGTCGAGGACACTTAGCAGCACCTCACGGTCAAAATCCAGCTGACAGCAATTATGATAATGAGCAGTAAGGTTGCAGTTGGGGAACCTGAGCCACAGGAAGTTATTGAGATGGCTAACAGAAAGAGTGTTCTAGGAACCAATAGATGGTCTATCAACAAAGATCTTCTCAATGTGTGCCATCAAAAGAGATAAAGCATGGATTATCTGGAGTATGACGCTGATGTTAAGGTCAGAATCTCCTGCAGAGTTTCCAGACAGGAGCAAGCTTTTGTACTCAGAACCCACTGACTGAAGAAGAGGGCGATTCTGCCAAGGGAAGAGACTCTCAACTACAATTCCTCAGCTGGAATAATCACCAGTTGACCTGGTGGTTTCCCTAAAGAAACTGTACACTGGAGAAAGATCAGAATTTTTTTTTTTTTTTTTTTTTGAGACAGAGTCTCATTTTATCATCCTCAGTAGAGTGCCATGGCATCACAGCACACAGCAACCTCCAACTCCTGGGCCTAGGTGATTCTCCTGCCTCAGCCTCCCAAGTAGCTGGGACTATAGGCAAAAAAAATCACCAGAACACCTGGCTATTTTTTTTTTTTTTTAAGTTTGGCAGGGGCTGGGTTTGAACCTGCCACCCTCAGTATATGGGGCTGGTGCCCTACCTACTGAGCCACAGGTGCCACCTCCAAGACCTGAATTTTTTTAGGACCATTTGACACAGGGTCTGAGTTGACACTAGTTCCTAGAGTCCTGACACATCATCACAGCCTGTCTCTTAGAATTGGGGTGTATGAGAGCTAGGTAATAAATGGAACCTTGCCACAGTTCTGTTCTCAGTGGCTCCAAAGGGCTCACAAACCTACCTAGTGACCATTTCCTAAGTCTCCAAATAAATAGCTAGAATTAACAAACTGGCCCAATATCATAGAAAGTCGTTAGTCAATGAGGGCAGCACTACCAGACTGCAGCAGCTTTCAAAACTGCCCCTCTCCGCAGACAGCAGCTTCACCACAGCCCCACTTAAGGGGTATCCTTGAAAAACAGTGGCAAGAGAAAATCCTCTGAACCAGCAGAGTTTTGAGTAGTGCACCTGGTCATCCATTTTGTATTGAAGAAAAGTGGCCGAAGATTAGAATATGTATGAATTTGGGGGTAGTGGGAAATGGTTTGGGTGGCTGGTCAGAAGCCTAGAAGGATAAAAAGTGAAAAATCAAGGACAAGGATGTCTTGGGGAGGGGCATGTGGATGGACATATGGATGTGGGTATGAAGTATGATTTTCGTTTGCATGTTAATATCCACTCAACAGTACTAAACAACCAAGTATAAATGCAAAGAAATAACTCCACCAGTTGATCTCAATGAAACTCTAACCACTCACCTCAGTGTTGAGGCAAGGAGCAGAGGAGAGAAGGAGCCCAGGCTGTAGGGATAGAGGCTGGGTCTGGGTTAACAGCATGAGCCCAACAGCCCAACTAAGGCCAATCTAGCTAGTTTTGTCACTGCCAAACAGTGGATCAAGACTTTGAGATGTGATATTTTATAGGATGGGGCATCATCCTCTAGGATCAGTATACACAGTAAATCAAAGACTTTTTTATGGTTCTGTGTCTCTAAAAGGAAGAACATGGGAGTCCAGGCACCATGGGATGGGAGTGATTCTACTTCTCATCCTTCCCAGTAGCCAACTTGAGAAATTTGTGTTTCTCTCTTTGTAACTCTGAGCTCTTCAGGTTTAGAGGTACTGGTTTCTAAGTAGAGGTCACTTTTGCCAAAGGATACACAATGAATGATGGCTCTCTGCTCACTTCAGGTTCCTTATGCCAAGGGACCAGCAGTCAAGACGTCACCATTCCAGTGGAAGTAACTTCCCCTGATATCAGGAGGAGGGAGTACTGTTGTTGAATGACAGAAATAGAGAGGGATAAGTTTACTACTGTACAGGAAACCCACATGGATACCTCTTGGAGCTCCCTCACCTAATCTTTATTGAGATTGGACAAGTGTGGGAACTTAAGCCTTTTAAGGGCATGGTGATCAGGACTCAGACTCATTAGTGACAAGGGTCTAGATTTTGTCAGCAGGTAAGCCACTAAGACCATCAGAGATGCTCAGTGAATTTAAGAAGAATCTAGAACAGGTACTGGGCAAAGGATATGAGTAGCAATTGTGGCCCTGAGACTGGGGATATGAGTAGCAACTATGGCCCTGAGACTGGCTCCAGCAGTGGAGTTATCATCTCCTTTTGTTAACCTGCCTCGTTCAAGTTTCCCCCAGAAAGAAGTCCACTGGAACCCTGGAAGGGCTCTTCCCAGAATGAGCACCAAAAAAATGGATTCAAGAAGCAGGAGGAATGGGCTGCCCAAATCTCTCTCCAGTGAAGAATTCACTTGCTGCCGTCAAGAGTGCTGTTGGCAGAGAGCTTTAGCTGTCAGGAACTAGCTCAGCAGCAAAGCACTGCCCAAAGTTATGACCCTTCCCGGGGTGGCCAACCTCCAACAATGCAGATATATAAAAGCCTGGCACCTCAGCCCAACTCAGAACAACTCAGCAGGGCCATTCTAGCGCCAGAGCTCTCCATGGGTCAGCATAGGCTGTCATGTCATATGCCTATGTCATATGCCAACCTGTCCCTCTGTCTGATCCTGCTTCCCATCCCTCCCTTCCATAGGTATTAATCCCAAGAATACTCCTTAATAAACATTGGCACACTAGACTCAACCTCAGAGTCTGCTTCCCAGAAACCAATCTTAGTTTCCTCAACTATAAAATATTCATCTCACAAGGGAGATAGTCAAATGACGTAATCTACATTTAAGCACTTTGAAATTCATAAAGATAGACAATACTAATGCTGAATTACTATTGTTATTATCTATATAATCCCCAACTCTTCTATTCCTTATATTTTTCTGGTATAATCCAATTTCTGATACTACTAAAACTTGAAACTCATTATGGGATCCTAGCTCTGGGGTGTGTTTGCTACACTGAAAACGCAAAAATTGTTTTGGGAACTACATGAATCTTACTTCTCCTACACAAAATAAAGAACTATCTGGTACTAGCACTTTTTAAAAAGCATATGGCTTGTATCATTTGCCTATGCATTGCTATAGAAGCAGGGAAAAAAAAAAATCTCTTATCTACCCTCATAGATTTTAAAAATAAACAAAACACATAAACCAAAACATTTTCCTTAATCGGGCTGTTCTTTGCCATCAGTGGTAACTCAATGAAGCAGGAGTGGTTATTCCTGTGTCTCCCTGGAGGTGAGAAAATGGCCCAGCTTTGCTCTATTAATTAACTTATGGGCAGGAAATGATGTCAAATAGGCTAGCATCTCACCACTGTGGTCTTATAATAAAAAAATGTAGCCTACTGGTTTGCAAATTGCCAGCTACTTAAATCTGTTGTGGTTGCCCTGAAAAGATGCTGAGGCAACAACAGTCTGAATGAGCTACCTGCTCTTGAAATAACCCATGGCCTGAACACCTATGAAGGTGGTATCATTCTACTCATTTGATTCAATTATCATTGGCTTAATGCCAGACCCTGAGGTCACAGACAATTTAAGCAGCTCACAGTTGAGCTGTAAATAGAGCCTCAAGCACAGTTTACCCATTTTTCTGGGCCACTTGATATTGAAAGCCCCGGGAAAACTCCATTACATCCTCTGCATCACAGATCAAGGGCATCTGTGATGACAAACTCTGGTCATCACTCTGCAGATGAACACATGAAAGGGCAGCAGGTCACAGTGGAGTTATCATCTGGTGGAAAGCTATCACTGAGACAGCCCACCAGTCCCATGGCAGAGCCTGAATCCCAGTAAGGGTGCATGTGATAAATTTCCAAAGGAAGACAGTCCAACCTCCATCTCTCTATCCATGTGTACTATCTGAAACTGAAACACTTAGCAAAATGGGATGGGTGATTGCATTAAATTCTGAAAGCAAGCTGAAATTCTTGGGAGGTACTTTATTAACTAGCCTTTAAAACATTAGAATCAGGTACAAATAACTTTTCGATAAATAACATTAATATTTCAGGTCAAAAATTTTAAATGCCTACATACAGTAACTAAGAAAATGCCATGAAGGCTACGTTGAACAGTTTGATGAGAATATTTCAGATTGTATATGAATCCCACACATTGTACCCCTTTATTGCACTAATGTACACAGCTATGATTTAGCAATAAAAATAAAT